>JAPDDO010000360.1:47500-112500 GCA_027422415.1 Schizothorax lantsangensis | reverse complement strand
TCAAAGTGGATATAAAATGATAACTATAATGTGTGGCGGAAGAGCACTTCACAGCACTTCGACCTCGGCGCAGTAATATCATCACTCCTGAGGTCGAAGTGCTGCAAAGTGCTCTTCCGCCACACATTATAGTTATCATTTTTATCCGCTTAGAAAATCGCCACGTTTTATTTTGTGTCACTATACTTACTCGTGTAACTACTCATGTAAACGTCTTTAAATAGGGAAAACATGGAAGTGTTTGGTGGCTTCTAAATTCATCCCAGTTTGGATCCTAAGAAATGAATGGTGCTAAGCTAAACGCTAGCATAGTGGTGCCGCGCGCTAGAGCGATTAAGTGCACAGACTGAGACGGGAGAGGTACATATCAACTCGTCTAAGTTGAGGGAAGAACATATTGCAATATGGAAAAATGGTGGCATTTTCCTTTAAGCTTTTTCTCCCCCATAGAATACGCTTTGGCTATATGAACAAATACAGTGATTTTTATAAAATACCAGATCTGTTTACAGTTTATATTACACACAGAAGAGCAGATGAGCTCAGAACAGAACAGCTTGCAGTGGTTCATGCGGCCTAATGAAGATGATAAAAAAGACCAAATATGCTATAGCCTGTTATATGTATTAAAAATATGTACTGTGTGCATGCAAGCCCAAAATATGAGCTGAACTGCACGATAAGTGTTTTCTCCCCCATAGAAAAGCGTGCTTAACATGGCTTAATATAAAATAAATAAATAAAAACAGTGATAAAAAACCCAAGTTTTATATTTTATTAAAAATATACACTATATGCACAGAAAAGCAACAAGCTAAGAGTTTTTATATATATATATATTGTTTTGTCTGCGGGGTTGAAAACACTGCTCGTTCAGTTCTGGGCTATTATGCTTTATTAATAGTAGGATAATATTATTAATAAGGTTATTAATATTAGCCTAATAATTGTATCAGCTTTTATTATGGAATTTGGTCCTCCAGTGTCACTGTTTTAAAACATTAAGCCACATTAAGTGTTTTATAATGACCCAAAACCGTGCCTTGAACTAAGCACTGACTGTATTTCTTTATTTGAGTCCAAGTTCAAAATAAAACTCTATGAATCACTCCATTGAGAACATACAGAGCTGTCTGAACCACTGCAAGCTGTAAAGTAAACAGACCGAACTCAACTGGTTTTGTGAGAGAAAAAGAAACATTTTAAAAATATTTTTTCACTCACCCCGAATTTTTCCCACCAATATATGTCCCTTAAAGGGCTCCGTAGCATTCAGTATCCACGTGGCTCATAAATCTGAGGGGGCACGTGCCTCTGATCAACAGGTGAAAGAGATTAAGTTCGGCACTGGATGTGTTACCTTGGATTGTGATCTGGTCCTGTTCTTTTTTCATTTATAAAAAGCACATCCTTCCCCGTCCTCTGGCCGAAGGTGAACACGGTAGATACTGCGTTCATTATTATTATTATATTATATTGTTTTATTTGGTTTGGTATGTGCATCCGAGTTCCTTCTTTTATGCAGTTTCTGGCAGGTGTTAAACTAAGGTTCGAGGTTCATAGCGCCATCTACTGTGCTGGAGGGATTTTTTAATTGGCTGAAATATATAGCCCCGCCCATTTTCAACTATGCTCTTTGTATTTAGGTTTATATTTCCAGAGCAAATGTACAGATTTAATTAAAAACTGCTCATTTAAAATATTCGTGGTGTATTTGGCATAACACCTACTTCAAACATTACAATGCTCATAACATCCGTCAACTCTGCAATAAAAGTAGGCAAAATCCACTTCACCAGCTAATTACTACATATTGACATATCCAGGGCCGGATTTATGCATATGCATTCTAGGCACGTGTCTATGCTTGCAATGAAGAGATATATCATATTTTTGTTATACTATGGGCTATCTACAACAATAAAATAACCTAAACCCCAGAAGACACTGAGCAAATAAACATAACAAACAATAGGGTAAAAAGTACTGTCAAAGTTAACGCAAATTAATTTTAAAGGCACAAATTTTATTAACGCGCGATTAACGCAGCACGTATTTTCTATTTTGACCCGTGGCCCAACCCATAGTTGGAGAAATGGAGATGCACAGTGTTGCCAACTTAGAGACTTTTTCCCCCCTCTTCAAAAAAGCGCCTAGCTACAAATCTTTAGGGTTTGCCCAAACCTTATTTAGTTTCTGAGACTCTCTTGTATTGCCGCGCGAGGTCTTGCTGTCCCAGCGCACGTGCACCTCTTTATCTGCGTTTGCTCTGTTCAGCGCGCGGCGGAGAGGAGCAGCGCTTTCAGTCAAACACAGATATTATGTTGCTTCTCTAATTTTACATGCAAGCAGGGGCGTAGCGTCTGGGTATACAGGTGCATATGGGTCCGGGCAGATTGGGGGCCCGCCGAGCCGAGGGGGGACTTTTAATTGAAACAGTGTCTGTATAATAGGTGTTTTTATTGACGTGAAGTAGCACAAACATCAGTGCTTTTAACAAGTTATCACCTGAATATATTAATAAAAGACAATTGACACTGAATATGAATAAATACATGAAGTAAAACACAATCAGAAAACAGATGTGATGAACAAGTTCCAATGAAATCTCTTCTCAATCCTCTCTGAAGCGTTCAGTTCATCATTCAGTGATTGAGCAGCAGTTTCTCTGCAGATGAGGAGATTGTGAGGAGTTTAGGGTTACAGTGAGTCTCTTCTATTAGTTCATGGAGAAACTACTGTTCACGAAGGACAAAAAGTACCAAAACTGGGAATGTTTATGCATAACCCAAGTAATAATTAAAACATTCAAACAATACAGATTATAAATTCAATATCTGTTCCTTTGTGTAGAAGAGCAGAGATGAATCCTCAGCTGAACGGAGCTCACTCACATGTGAACAATAAACTAAAAAGAGAGAAGAACATGTTTGTTTGAAACCAGTTACAGTTTTAAACATACTTTTGTATTTTTATTTCAGAATGAAATCACTTACATTGTTAAGAGATAAAAACAAAAAAAACAAAAGCAAACAGAACCAGAATAAAAAGCAGATAGAAAGCAATGAACCAATGAAGACAAGAGAAACAAGCAGGAGCAAGACTGTGATCATGAGCAATAACAAAAAGAACAAATCAGACAGATGTGACAATTACTTATGAACATGGAGGAAAAAAATAAATGATTTGTAAAAGGGAGAGAATTCCCCCAATTCTCCCCCAGAGTGGCAATTTCCCAATAACGTGGCAAAAACCAATTCTGTAGAACAAGAAGTCATGAATTAAAACGTGTCCTACAGTTTAACAGAATTACCAGCCCAAGTCCGACCCGAGCCAGTCTTTTCCCCCCCTTCTCCCAAATCAGATTATACTGTTTCAGCTATTAAAATAGTTCAGTTTTGTATGTAATGGCAAAGTGATTATATTTAGTTTTTTTTTTCTTAAGTTAAATTAGAAAAACGTTTGGAGCATTTTTTTTCGTTCGTTAAATACGTTTTTTCTTTCTTAAAGTAACGACCAAGAGGCCAGCGGCAGACAGTGAGCTGATCATAGCCATGTTTGATCAATTTAGCCTTCTCCACAGCCATATCACCCTGCAGCCCAAGACTGGTTGCCCACTGAAGCTAAGCAGGGTTGAGCTGGTCAGTACCTGGATGGGAGACCTCCTGGGAAAACTAGGTAGCTGTTGGAAGAGGTGTTAGTGAGGTCAGCAGGGGGTGCTCACCCTGTGGTCTGTGTGGGTCCTAACGCCCCAGTATAGTGATGGGGACACTATACTGTCAAAAAGCACCGTCCTTCAGATGAGACGTTAAACCGAGGTCCTGACTCTCTGTGGTCATTAAAAATCCCATGACACTCATCATAAAGAGTAGGGGTGTAACCCCGGTGTCCTGGTCAAATTCCCTCCACTGGCCCTTGTCTATCATGGCCTCCTAATAATCCCCATCCACTTGATTGGCTCTATCTCTCTCTCCTCTCCACCTGTAGCTGGTGTGTGGTGAGCGCACTGGCGCCGTTGTCCTGTGGCTGCCATCGTATCATCCAAGTGGATGCTGCACACTGGTGCTGGTTGAGGAGTGACCCCCCACATGATTGTAAAGCGCTTTGGGTGTACAACCATACACAATAAAGCGCTATATAAATGCTTCATTCATTCATTCATTCTCAAATCATCACAACTTGCCTACAATAAAATCTATAGATATACTAAAACAGTTCAAGCATATAACATTGTTTAAACGTTAAACCTAGATAAATGTGCGCTGCATAGTTTGTGTGGAGAGTGGAAGCTAAAGCGCAGGACATGGAGGCACCAGCGCAATCACTTGCATTGTTTTCAATGGAAACAACATACTCATAAGATAACATACTCAATTTTTGCTCATAAGAGTAATACATCATTCGGAACAGTAAAGGGTCTATTTTTATTTGTGTGCACTCACAATATCAACAAAACTTTATAAAATATATAAAAAAATTATAAAATAAAGAAAACAATGATGAACCGAAAGTCAACGAATACATGCCTCACAGACATGATAAATATATCTATAGAAAGCTTTAAAATTACTACTTAACGAAATCAAATCGAAAACAAACTCTTTCATTATAATAGTGAAGATGCACTTCATCTTTGCGACACTGACACCAAAAACACTAGTTTATTAGTAAATAATTAAAATATCTCCTTACCATTTCCCCTGGACACATTCATGGAAATTAGTTTTGCTGGGGCTTTGCAGCCAGCTTCAGCCTATTGCATGTATTTGAACGCAGAACTCTTCAGCTGCGCTGACGGCTCTCTGCTGCTGCTGGACACTAAACACTGTCGAGACACTCTTGACAGTCGGGACACGGTCTCGTGTTGTTTCACCAGCACGGCAGTTTTTTTTCATCACTAATTGAAGGATGTCTGAAATATAAAAATAAGGAGAAGCCTAAAACAGGCCAGAGGCCCAGCCCGCGTCTGAACTATGTGAAAATTGGCCTGATCGTAAAAAAGTCAGGCCCGTTGGGGTCGGGCTGAAATGCAGGGCTCTAGCGTTCCCCTCGGTAGAAATCACGTTTCCCCCTCGGGGGCTCCCTCCCATCGTCGGGCCCTTAGAATCGTCCTAACTCACAGAAAGTGATGGAACCATTTTCACTGCATGTATCAATGGGACCCAGAAACACTTCAAAATCATAAATCAGTAATCCTGACTGATCAATGCTATCAAGAGCTCAACAGTTAGAGGTTCAAGATTGACTTGATTCTGTGTAAAACCCCGTCCTCTGATCACAGATAATAGTTCTGATGTTCTCTGTCTTAAAGCTCATGACTCTATGGGTCTGAATGAGTCCAGGCTACTGTTAGAAACACAAACAATCACTAAACTCAGAAAACAGCTTTCATTCATTTGAAGAGAAAAACAATCCTTTGAGAAGGTTTATTCATTTTTGGCTGAACTAAGCCTGTAATTGTCTTTCATCTGTGTGTTTACTGTATGAATGAATGGATGAGTGATTTATTGCAGTGCTGTGATTGTGTACTTTATGAGATCTGCTGGAATGATTGTAGTGATCATCTCTTCATGACATGATGGACACACACTTATTTCACTCTTTACTTCACTTAAACGCACATATAGAGATATGATTTGATGCTAAATGATTTTATTAAGATCAATAAACAAACAGTAGGGAGATAAAAACCTTCATATAATAAATTAATTAAAATCAGGGTAATGGAGGGGGAAAAGAGGGGTAATAAATTAAGACATGAGGGGAAGGGGGTTAAAACAGTAAAAGGGTTAAATCCATTGCTTTAAAAACACTCAGGAGGGAGACCTGGGGAAAGAAAAGAGCAAAGTCTCAAACAGTTTCTGAAACACTTAAAATATATGTTTAAATAAGAGGCCCGTGTTGATGAGTGCATGTGTGAGGGGTTAAAAGACAAACAACTATTTCATAGAGTATAAAGACACCTTCACCACACATTTGAGAAAATCTATCACATTATGTGGACCAAATGTCCCTACAAGGATAGTAATACCAGTAAATGTTGACCTTGTGGGGACATTTTTTAGGTCTCTGAGAAAACAAGCTTATAAAATCATACAAAAAAAAAAGTTTGAGAATCTAAAAGTGCAGAAAGTTTAGGGGTTGGTGTAGGGCGATAGAATATACAGTTTATACAGAATAAAAACCATTACGCCTATGGAATGTCCCCATGAAACATGGAAATACAACGCGTGTGTGTGTGTGTGTGTGTGTGTGTGTGTGTGTGTGTACCTCGGTGTGGGGGGGGAGGCCCGTTGGCTCCATGATCTCAAACTTGACTCCCCATGAGTCCTCGTGTACTTCTGGAGGTCAGAGACAGTGTTTTAAAATGCCAGCAAGCAGCCCTGACTGTCTCCTGCTGCTCCTCTAGAACGGAGAGAAACTCTCCATTAGATCAGACACAGAAAATGAAGCAGATGGGAATAAATGTGTTGCAATCACAAATTTGTAGCAAAATATTCTAGCAATTACACAAGATTAATTTTCAGAATAATGTTGCATTTATTATTTTGTATCATTGTTGAAATCCTCCTGCATGCTTGACAATGATCTAGAGTCCGGTTTCTCCTCTTTCTGTTCCTCTCAATCAGACTGTTTCAGTTCTTCTCTTACCTTCTCCCTCTTTTTTGCAGCTCCTCGAGAGCCGTCTCAGCCACTGCCCATTTAACTATGATCTTATTCGGACCGACCTCCTCCAGGAACATCTCCTCCAGCTTGACCTGACCTGAGAAGCTATCAGAGAGAAAGATGAGTCCCAGCAGATCCTCCAGATCTAATGAAGATTCATCTGCTTTCTCGTCTCAATCATGTCAATCACAGATGATAAAATCAGGTGAATCATCATGTGTTCAGGAGGGTTGTTGATGGAAATACAGCACCGTGTCTTCAGCAAAGAGCTGATTTGGTTCTTGTAGCTGCAGCAGGACTGTCATAATAACAATGCATTTTATTTGTAGTGTGCTCTTATTAAACACAAAGCACAACAATTAAAACAAGAACAAAACAGTTAATTAAAAACAACCTTAAATGTCTTACCCAGCATTTCTGATGGTAGAAGGAAACGGTCCATAGCTTGGGGGCTTTAAATGAAGAAGCTCTCTTCCATTACATGAAGACTGATGAAGTAAAAGAGAGCAGAATGGAGAGAGTGAGGTGGACTGGAAGGACTAATAGGATCACAAAGATGCACTTCGGTGTTAAAATTATAACTTTAAATCCTTAACTGTGCAGCTGTAACGTGTTCCTGAGGAGCAGAAGATTGAAGAGAGAGAAACTCTAGATTAGATCATGAGACACAGAAGCCGATGGCAGGGTTTCTCCTACCTTAAAGACCACAAGATTAACTGCGTTTAAAATACACTGAAAGAACATTGTTCATTATTTGCCCCGGTTTCACATGAATCTAATTCAAGCTTTCATCTGAAGAACCCAAACACACTGTTTTCTGGAGAAATTAGTCTGTTATTATAATCATCTCTGAGATCTGTTGACAGTAACTCAAACACAATCATAAAGCTGAATGAGCAGCCTAATAAAGCATGAATTGATTTCTTCACAATGGGAAAGCAGCAGATTCTCAGAGACTCACCTGAACGACGCTGTTGTTCCAGCTGTAATTCCTCCAGATCTTCTTAAATAAGGAGATCAAAGCTCTGTCATTGGAGAAAGAGAAACACTCAACGAGGATCAGCTGAGTCTCGTAAACCAATCACATTACAGCCTCGACTCACTGAATCACTGAATCACTTTGACCACTGAATCGCTAGTGATGAGAGAAACGAACCTTTTTGAGAAGCTTCGAATCAATTGAATCAAGTGTGTCTCAAAATGATTCAGTGATTCGAAGCGCTCGAGACATCACACACAGTGACACCTGCTGGTCAGAAGTGTGTTCATGCAACAAAACTCAGGATAAAACATGCATAAAAACAGCTTTTAAAAAACATTGCAAATGTTTTATTGAAAGTATAATACATTGAATGCAATAAAAACAATAAAATACCATTAAATATCTGTATAATATGTGTTTTTTTATATTTTATATTAATTTACAGGACTTGCTTTGTTTTTTTTATGGACAGCTTCCATATAGAGGCCAGTAAGAGACTATTAACTACTTCTCATCCTTTTAATTACACAAATGTCTCGTTAAAAATGTCTACAATCCAAGATCAGGTAAAACCATAGACACTGGTTCAGTGGTTCTTGTTGGGGGGGCGATCAATGAACTCACATGATTCACAGGTTTACAGAGATCCTCCCCAACGACAAACCACTGAAATTGTGAAACTTTCAAGCCTCGTTTACTGAAATAATGTTGTTTGGGAGCTTGATACGTGCTCCGAACCACTGTTTTGAAATAATTGATTCACAAAAGTTTCGAAGCTTCACGAAGCAGTGATTCGAAAGCGGACACACCGAGCCAATGGTTAGCCAATGTCGGGCCAATGGCGAGCAACGGTTGTTGTGATATTTTATTAAAAAATATGAGGTATGGCTATAACCATAATCAATATACTGATCAATATGGTGATTGTTTCAATGATTGCTTCAATATTGGATGTCTTACTATAGACTGTGAGTCTTAGGTGCCCTCTAATGGTCAAGTACTGTGCTTTCCATTGGGCAGCGCCACTGAACTAGACTCAACCAGTGAACTTCAAGACGCTCCTCATGAACTTTGGGTGAATATGTCAAGGATGACACAAACAAGTGTGATGAATGCCATGAGGACACCTGCATTTAGGGAGAGGGTGAGAATAAGGTTGAAATGGAAAATGGCTCAAACTAGCAGGAGTCTATGATTAGAAAGTAAACCAAGAGGAGTATGAATTCACTGAGCAAAACTAGAGGAGTTAGACCAATCAGAGGCAGAATTGTCATGTTTTGGTTGAAAAGACTGAGAACAAGGTATAAGTATGGCTGCCCGGACAGACAAAGACTCAGATGGGGCGGCTGTCATCTCGGCTTTGTTGCTGTGTTCAATAAAGTCTTATTTTGGCATCTGGAACTCTGCTTCTTAAGCTTTATTGACAAATTTGAGACCATTCACACTTAAAAATAAAGGTGCTTCACAATGTAATAAGAACATTTTTGTCTGGTTCCATAAGAACCTTTAACATCTGAAGAACCTTTCTGTTTCACAAAAGATTATTTGTGGTGAAAGAAGGTTCTTCAGCTTATAAAAAGGTAAGAAAGAGATGTTCTTTGACTGAATGGTTCTTTGTGGAACCAAAAATAATGCTTCTATAGCATCGCTTGAATAACCTTTTGAAGCACCTTTATTTTTAACAGTGTATCCATACAAAATCTTAACAGTCTTTAAAAAAAAAAAACAAGCATACACACAAAAGACACCAATGCACAGAAACACACACCTATAGAACATGATCAGTTCATTATTAATTGCATTGTTTAATTAATTCTTTCAACTTTCTATTTAATGAAATACATTTATGGTGTTGCTATGGCACACTAAAGACAATAGTGTCAATTCACTGTTAAAAATAAAAATGATTTAAGGTGAAATTACCTGTGTTGCTCTCTTTTAATATTGGCCCATTTTACCTGAATGTTGTGCCGTGGCTCATATTCTAACTCTCATCATTTTAAAACTTTTATACTTTTTCACATTTAAAAAATATAAATATATTTAAGAGACCCATGCTAATTTATAAGAATATCATTAGATCTCACGCATAGCTTATTTGATGGTATTATAATCATTTACCAAAACGTGGCCCATTTTACCTGACTTCACCGTACCTTTCTGTGTCTTGATGGTGGTAGGATCCTTGCTGTCTGGAGGGTCAGAGAGCTCTCTGATTACATCAAAAATATCTTAATTTGTGTTCTGAAGATGAATGAAGGTCCTACGGGTTTGGAATGACATGAGGGTGAGTAATTAATGACAGAATTTTCATGTTTGGGTGAATTAACCCTTTAACCCACAGTTTAAAAGTGGCCCAATTCCGCAGGAAAACCATGGACATGGCAACCCTGGATGAAAGAGCAAACCAAATATTTGGGTGATACCAATTTGTGCAATGAAGGGGAACTTTTGTATTTTGTTCTGATTTATTATGACAAGTTCTCATTCAATTCAGACCAAAAATAATAATAAAATAAAAATACTGAAAGGGTTGTAATTGTAAATTTCAATATTCACCCCCACAAACTTCACCCCTTCTTATAGATCTTAAAACACAACTCACAACTTTTGAGAACTATTTTCACAGCTCACAACTTTTTAAAACAGTATTATGAAGGTTTGTCTGCTTAGTAGTTTTATTCAGAAAGAGACTTTGTTAGTTGAACAATCGGTGTGTTGTTAAACAATGCACTGTACATCACAGCCTCAGAATGTTTGTCTTCATAATATTTGATCATAAAGTCATAATCTGACTCATCTCAAAAATATTGTTCTTTTTAGCCTGCATACATTGCATAAAAATCTCCCACTTTTAAGCAGTTTACTATTCTCTACTGAGGTCTTGTTGAGGATCTCCGTGAGAATCTGTGTACAGTTATTCAGCTCACTGATGATAATTTAGCTATTGTATATGATATTGTATACGATTCTTCTTGGTACGGGTGAGTAGTTCATTGTGACCTACTGTTTCCAATTGAGGACACACTGACAAATTTCACTCAGAAATCACTACATTTCACAAACAATTACAAAGAAATGGCAAGTAACAATGTAATATTACTAAAAAGTTAGAAAATACTATGGCAGAGGCGTGCTCATGAATACTAATTATTTGCCTTGTTTGGAAGAAAAAATATTTTTTTTAAAAAATAATCTTATACATAATACAATTTATACATTCTTGTTATTACAAAGTATTGTTCCTTATTTTATTCCTGAATTCTCTCTACTTTTGAGCTTATTATAGAAATCACACTTCTCACAAAATATAAATATTCAAATGCATGTTTGATTTAATAAACTAAAGAAAGGGTTATGTACAATATTTGCATATGAATATACAGGGACATGTGAAATCACAAACTCCATCATACTGTGTTTATTGAGTTGACAGTGAATGAAGTAAATTAGATTGATATTACACTTTAGCTGATCAACACTCAGTATGAATTATAATTCTCTGTAGATCATGTGAAGCGGTTTGATCAGTGATGCACTGAACTAATTAATATTTCAACATGCTTTAAGCTTCCTCTGTGAATTCAGTGCGAGTCTAATGCATTTACATGTTCACAGTTAATTTCTCCATAGATTCAGTCCTGGATATGAATTCACCTTCATGTTCATCTTCAGATGAGAGAGATTCTGTGGAACAGAACAAGAAAAGATCGGTCAGAAGCTGAATGAGTTTTGTTGCCATAAATCTGTCTTTCGGTACCTTTAATTGCTTGGAAGGAATGATAATTAAAGATATATATATAGATATATACACGTATACACATTTCCACAATTATTTCTCAGGAAAAAAAGAACACATACAAATTTCCTTGGAAAAATATACAGTGCATTTCCCACAGACAGCATGCTGTCACACTGGATATGAGATAAACCACACAATTAAAGCCATAGAACAAGTGTGAAGCACAAAACTCATGAAACAGCAAACATGTAAACAAACCACTGTTTTGGCCGACATACTATAAACTGAAAAACTTTCTGTAACACTTTAGTATAGGGACCAATTCACACTATTAACTAGTTGCTTATTAGCATTAATATTATTAACAAATGTGACCCTGGAGCACAAAAGCAGTCATAAGTAACACGTATATTTGTAACAATAGACAACAATACATTGTATGGATCAAAATGATCCTTTTTTCTTTTATGCCAAAAATCATTAGGATATTAAGATCATGTTCCATGAAGATATTTAGTAAATTTCCTACCGTAAATATATCAAAACTTAATTTTTGATTAGTAATATGCATTGCTAAGAACTTCATTTGAACAACTTTAAAGATGATTTTCTCAATATTTTGATTTTTTTGCACCCTCAGATTCCAGATTTACAAATATTGTCCTATCATAACAAACCATACATCAATGGAAAGCTATTTATTCAGCTTTCAGATGATGCATACATCTGGTTTTGTGGTCCATGGTCACATATTGGCTATTGGTCACATATCCCTAAACCTACACAATACCTTAACTTAACAACTACCTCACTAACTATTAATAAGCAGCAAATTAGGAGTTTTTCGAGGCAAAAAAAAAACAGCTTGTTAATAGCAAGAATTAGACTTTAAAATAAAGTGTGACCAACTTTTATTTCTAACATTTGATCTGATATGTGAAATTATATTCATAACAGCTGTATATGTAACTGAACAATGTTTATATTACTAAAGCACTGCTAGAGAAAACACGCATTTGTGTATGTTTGATTCACAACTAGTTACTAAGAACTCTTAATGTGACAACTAGCCCCGGCCTCCTCTGTTATGATGTCTAAGATGAAGGGTCAGTTTTAAGAAGAAAAACAGATGATTTCAATCCATAAATACATACGTGGAAGCATCGGTGGTGCAATCTCAATAACATCATTGTGTTTAATGCCATGAGAGCCAAGTGTACGATCATGAAACAGAAGCTGGTCATTGCAGTAAAGTCCACAGACGTGATCTGTGAAAGCAAACAATGACAACATGAGGAACAGCAAACACCAGTGTATCAACTTTAAAAGAAACAAAACTCTAAAGTGTTTGACTTACATCTGCTGTCTTCAGACGAGAGTTTTCTTTTTAACTCTTCAACTGTGGTGTTCTTGAATTCCTCCTCAGTGTTTGCTACAGAAACTTTTATTTTAGTCCCCTTTCGTCTATCTAAAAAACAGACCTGGAAACTCATTTTGAATGTACTTGGATCTTTCCAGATGAAGTTTAAAGTTAACTTTGATGAGATCCTGCAGACAAGCGTGTGAATATGACACTGTGGTAATTTCACTCTCAGTGTATTATGACACGCATTTTGAACTGTACCAACACAAACCAAAGTCTACAACCACATTTTCAGCGCCCTTAAAGGGATAGTTCACACAAAAATGAACATTTGCTGAAAATGTGTTCACACTAAAGCCATCTGAGATTAGGATGAGTTTGTTTCTTCATCAGGTTTGTAGAATTGTGTCTCAGCAATGGATGCTCTGCAGTGAATGGGTGCCGTCAGAATGAGAGTCTGATAAAAACATCACAATAATCCACACCACTCCAGTCCATCAGTTAAAATGAAGTCAAACACACACCTAGTGATATCAATCATATAAAAAAAATGTATGGACTAAAGCCATATTTTGATTAGTTTATAAACAAGATACAGTACAGATCAGGCTGTCCAAGAGTTTGTTTCTCCTTTATAAATTTGGAGAAATGGAGCCTTACATCACCAACTTTTATTTTAATCTATTAGCGTTCCACTGTCCTGCCTGTGGTACATGTTGTGTTAAGCAAGGTGCTCCTTCATGTTGGAAAAGGCATTGTTTGTCACCAAACTGTTCTTGAATAGTTGGAAGAAGTTGCTCTCGGAGGATGTATTTGTACCATTCTTTATTCATGGCTGTGTTCTTAGGCAACATTGTGAGTGAGCCCACTTCCTTGGCTGAGAAGCAACCCCACACATGAATGGTTTCAGGATGCTTTGGACTGATGGTAGCGCTCACCTTTTCTTCTGTGGACAAGCTTTTTTCCGGATGCCCCAAACAATCGGAAAGGGGATTCATCAGAGAAAATGACTTTACCCCAGTCCTCAGCAGTGCAATCTCTGTACCTTTTGCAGAATATCAATCTGTCCCTGATGTTTTTCCTGGAGAGAAGTGGTTTCTTTGCTGCCCTTCTTGACACCAGGCCATCCTCCAAAAGTCTTGGCCTCACTGTGCATCCAGATGCACTCACACCTGCCTGCTGCCATTCCTGAGCAAGCTCTGCACTGGAGGTGCTCCGATCCCACGGCTGAATCAACTTTAGGAGACAAAAGTTTGGAGAATGACACAAAAACATTCTCCAAGAGCAACTTCTTCCCACCATCCAAGAACAGTTTAATGACGAACAATGCATTTTCCAGCATGATGGAGCACCTTGCATAAGGCAAAAGTGATAACTACACTGTAAAAAAAAATTAAAAAAATATTTCCTTTATACAACTTTTTGTTGTATAAACTTAAAACAAGAAGTTAAGAAAACTCAAAAATCTGCTGAAGCTGGTTGCCTTAAACTTTTAAGTTTTAAGAAGTGCCTTCAGGTGTG
Source organism: Schizothorax lantsangensis (assembly GCA_027422415.1). Taxonomy (NCBI): domain Eukaryota; kingdom Metazoa; phylum Chordata; class Actinopteri; order Cypriniformes; family Cyprinidae; genus Schizothorax; species Schizothorax lantsangensis. The sequence goes on along the minus strand of JAPDDO010000360.1, from coordinate 98,226 downwards.
TTTGTGGAAGCGGGAGACGGGACTCCGGGTGACACTTGTTAAAGAGTACCATCCTTCATGTACAGAGCCTTGGTCTTGGCTACATAATAGTTTGCATCTGAGACTACAACACTTTCACTCAACTAATATTTATGCTTTGTGCTCAACATGAACATGAGCAAAAGCCACGTAAAGTTTTGTTAAACTATAGTTTTAATGTCTGAGATGTGATAAACTTAAATAGATTAATTTCCAACACATTTAGAGTGCTGCATGAACATGTATGCAATTAACAACATACACTACCAGTCAAAAGTTTTTGAACAGTATTCTTTCTATAAATGTCTTTATCATCACTTTTGATCAATTTAAAGCATACTTGCTAAATAAAAGTACTAATTTCTATAATTTGTCTAAGAAAATAAAACAAATTCACACATCCATGAAGAAACAGATACATAAAATAAATGCAAAAACACAGTATACAACAAATAAATTAAAAGGGGAATGCAAAACTGAAAGCTGAGTATAATGTTTCTAGATTTCTTTATTGATTTGATGCTATATGTCACTCCAGATTTATTTTTCCTTCGGATGATGTCAATCGCACACGAGTAGGAATTGAAGATTGTTGTAAAATCTTAAGTTGCGCATTAAGATCCTAAACTGTAAAAAGAGAAGAGTAGCAATAGTACAGACAAGGCTGAAAAGAGAACTGCGTTTTCTGCTGATTACAAACTCTTCGTACGGTAGAGGCCTGTCAAATCAAAACGAGAATTGTGAATATTCGTCAAATTTAAGAAAAAAAAATAATGCAGAAACTGCAGTCAAATTGAAATGAGCAACAAACACTAGCACAGATTTGACTGGCAAACTATTGACAAAGCACTAGCACCGTTTTCTGAAGAAGAAAAACCCAGAAAGAAGAGTTGTAGTGTTAACGGGTAGCTCATAACTTGCTGATTTAGGAGAAAATCTTAAAAATAATGGGCGTCAATCCTAAATTTAGGATTCCTATATTTTTGCTCTAAGAGTATTTCAAAGCATTTTAGCGCTAAAACTTGCTCCTAAATCTGTGAAACATTAGGAGTAGCGAAGAGGACTCCTAACTAAGTCACTAAGACCAAATCACAAAATATTCTCCCTGCTGAAAAAACAACAACAATATAAACATCACAGAAAATCTAATGGTTTCCACCAAATACCATTACAAACATGGCAACATGTCGTTTGCCAAACAAAACGCCACTGCCTCCATCAATTCGTCCATTGTTCACTTTGCTTATCATAAGGAACGCAATTAGCAAATGCACAGGCGATTTTTGTCTGATTTTTATGAGGGGAATTTTTAACGGTATATCGCAAACGATAAGGTATCGCCCATCCCTATAATTCAGTATATCAAAATGATTTTGACATATATTGTTATCTTTTGAAGTTTATCTTGATACACACAAAATTAAAAAAAAAGTACACAGATATTTAACACAAGTTCCAAGGTCACATCTTAAAAGCAAAAATCCAAAATCAGGTCGTCACTGTAATCACACTGAATTTTGCATATAATCTCAATCATTGATTTAATGGCAGTCTCGCTCTCAACTTGTGACCTTAAGACATGGGGAATCATGTTGATTACGATGACTTCTGCCTGTAGTGCTCACCAAACAACTAATTAGTATTTATAAAATCACTGTTAAATGATCTGAGTTTCAAATGAATGACTAATCTGTGATGTGTGAATCACTCAATCCTTGACTCCCCTTCTTCACCCTCAGATCTGATCGATGTGATTGAACCTCATCCAGCTACTCTTCTAAATTCACCAGAGCTGAAAACTGAGCAGGAGAGGGTTTGAGTCCAGATTTCAGCTGTGTTTTTATTTCCTGGATTAAATATCGTTCATCCAGCTCTTTCAAAGCGTCAAACAGGAGACTGCATTTGTCTGTATTGTCTGGAGAGGAATTCATGATCAGTGTTTTGATGAGTTTAACTGCCTCTTGACTGGATGAAGAGCGTCTTTCTCTCTGTTTCAGGAGGTCTTTTAAAGCTCTCTGACTGGACTCCAGCGACAAACCCAGTAAAAAGCAGAAGAAGAGATCCATCTGTCTCTCTAAAGTGTTTTCCATCACATTCTGGAGTGCACTGGAGTATCTGAAGCTGTGCTCTATGGATAAAGTTACTAGACTGGACAGATCTCTGAGCTGGAGCTGATTATTCACATTATTGACTTCAGTCGCATATAAAGCTGCCAGAAACTCCTGTGTTCTGTGATTCACAAAACAGAGTAATTTACGCTTGCTTTTGTCTTCAATCTTCTTTATGATTGATGAGCGTATCAGATCACTTTCATCTCTAATGCCACATTTCTTTAAGTGTTCATAACAGAAGAGAGAGTTTCTGTTCACCAGCAGATGAAACGCTATTCTCCCCAGAGCTATGATGGTCTCTCTTCTCTCTCGAATCAGTTCAGTCTGAGCTAACAGGAGTCTGCTGTACATCTGAGTGAGAGTCTTGGGGAAATCATCACGGCCCGTTCTGAACATCTTCTCAGGAATCGCTGCGATGATTCTGCAGTAATCTGGTAAATAACACATGCTGCTGATGCGTGGTGATTTCTGGATGTGACGGATGACTTTATCACTCATACTCTGATCACTAATGCTCTTTCTGAAATATTCCTCCTTCTGTTGATCATCAAAGCCCTGGATCTCTGTCACACGATCAATAAATCGATCAGGAATCTGATTGGCTGCTGCTGGTCTGCTGGTGATCCAGATCTGAGCGTTTGGAAGCAGATTTCCCATGATCAGGTTTGTCAGAAGATCAGAGACTGAGGCTGGATCATTTATATCAGTAATCTTCTTTGTGATTTTGAAATCCAGAGGATGTTTAAACTCATTCAGTCCATCAAAGACCAGCATGATCTTGTCAGAGTCATGAAGTTTCAGATTTTCAGTGTTTTCAAAGCATTGTTGCAGAAGCTCCATGAAGCTACACTTCTTGACTGTCTCTGTGATAATGCTCAACTTCTGAAAAGGTATTGGAAATATATAATCGATATGAGTGTTTGATTTCTCTTCAGCCCAGTCCAGAATGAATTTCTGCAGTGTCACAGTTTTTCCAGTTCCAGCATCTCCCTTCATCAACACGCTCCTGATATGCTGGCCTTCAAACATGTTGTTGCGCATGATCCGTCTATCATCACTGATGTGAGAATCAGGGTCCTCGGTGACGTGTTGTTCAATGAAGACATCATTCAGGTTTTGTCTTTCTCCAGGTGATGTTTCACTACTCAGATACTGAACCTCCTCCTTCAGTCTCAGTTTGAACATCTTTGATGAAGATACTGATTCTACAGACACACAAACACAGTTCAACAACTGTTACATCACATGCTTTTATTATGCTTACATGAGCAGAGTTCAACAAACTCTTAAATTCTTTACATTATTCTTCATTTAAATATTTGTCATTTTATTACTGTTTTACTATTATTATTATTATTATTATGTTTCTTCCTTCCTTATTGTTATAATCTTATGATTGTGTGGTTTGAGTAAGAGAATGTCTCCTTTTAAAGGTTTTTAGCATCACAGGACGATGTTGTGAAGCAGTAATTTTCCATTGCTATTGCTTGTGGTATAATAACACGATGGGTTTGAGTCTGAGCAATGAAACATACACAACTGAGATTAATCAGTAAACTCTGCTCATTTTTATCATCATCACTTCGTCTTCTGCTCTTCTCTGACTTTTTTCAGTCATCTTGTCTGATTGGAAGACTGTTAATATAGTTTTGGGTAACAGACAAGACTTGATGTTAAAGGGGTCATATGATGCTTTTTTAAAGATCATTATTTTGTGTATTTGGTGTAACAGAATATGTTGACATGTTTTATTGTTCAAAAAACACATTATTTTTCAAATACTATAAATTATTGTAGTTCCGCTATGCCCCGCCTCTCTCAAACACTTTTTCTACAAAGCCCCGCCTTCCGACAAGTGCAGTCTGCTCTGATTGGCCAACTGGCACAGTGCATTGTGATTGGCCGAACACCACATGCCGCTTCGGAAATGTAACACCCTTTCCATAATCGCGAGCTTCAGCTTTCAAAGTAAATATAAAGACAGTTAATAATGTCCTTAATTTACCATCAGTTCAAGCCCGAGAGAGGAACAGAGTCACGTGACACACACAGTGATGAAGCTCGTATGTGTTTGCACACAAGCCACGATTGTGTGACCCTGTCTCCCTCTCTCACACACACACACACACACAAACGACGCCGCCGCGCTGTGACTCTCTCTCTCTCACACACACACACACGACGCGCAAAACTCCGCATTTGAGTAGTCAATAGCAAATACTTAAACTAATAACAAAACACACAGTCGCTGATTCAGAAGCGCCAGATTGTCATAGCAAAGTCAGAATTACCTTCTCTCCTAGGTTCACGAAATGGTCGTCCATATAATGCGTTGCTGTTCTGTTGTAAGTAATCTTAATGATTCCTAAATGCATCTACTTTCAGAAGGCCAAATAAAGTGCTTTTGCTTTCACATAGAAACACGCAGTCGGTGCGTTCCAAACGGGATATATCGCCCTCCGAAGGGCACTTCAGAGTGAAAACAATCATGGTGGCCAAATTGAAGTGTCGTTCCAAACTGAAGTGCTCAAAATTAGCCACTTCAAAGGGCCCTTCGGAATGAAGGATTTCGAAGGGTACAACTGATGGACACTTCGGGCTCCCATGATCCTTTGCGCTGATTCTTTGCATGATGATGCTGCCTCCGTATAATGATGCAGAAGGGCACTTCAAGAAACAGTTGTTTGGTCCCCTACACCCTTCAAACCTTCGAAGCTCTCACTCCAGAGGGTAAACACTTTGAAGGGATTAGGGCATAGGGATGAGCCCTTCCAAATGGAACGCAGGGAGTGTCTCCCTGACATGGCTGCTTCAACATTACTGCGGTTACTGAAACCATGCCTTCTTTCTTTGCGTGAACATTTCGTTATGCAAATATTTCCACATCGTGACGTAGACATGTGGGGCGTGTTTGAACGAGTCGTTTTAGGAGGGCGTGGCAGAATCTTAACTTTGATAAAGAATATCTCTTTGGTTTTGAGACTTTAGTTTTTGCAACTTCAGGGATCTTATCTATACACAATCAGCTTGTGACACTCCAAAGAGAAAGAAACACTTGAAATTGCATCATATGACCCCTTTAACAGGTTTTGGATGTTAGACAATCCTTCCTAAAAACTGTCTGAATACCAGACAAAAAACACATATTTTCTGACAGGATCTGATTCATCTGACGTGGAGACTTGATCTGAGCTAGTCCAATTGTGAGTGTTTTATGTTCCCTAGTTTCTAGAAAACTCCTTTAATATGACCCGAGTATGTATTCAAAACTGATGACTGGAACAATGAATGTCAAGAAATAATGATGCAATGATTAATTTAGGGTTGTAACAAATCCTCAATCTAATGATTTAAATCACATGTCATTATTAGTTACCTGATGATTGGCTTTGTGTGCTGCTCTCTGGGATGATCACAGACGGCTTGAGCTGCTCCAATAAAAAAGACAAACTCCACATTATGAGGCTAAATGACACTCTTAAACGTCGTATTTGAAGTCTTAATCCCGGAGACTTTAATCTACAGTCACTAAAACACTGAGATGTGCAAACACAGATTTCTTTAACACTTGAGCTCATATTGATGAACAATAACAATACCTTGATGCTGGAGACATCAGGATTCTTCATTGCATTCAAATTCTGACATCTGCAGGAGAAGATACAGGTTTTAGAAAACGGCTTACATTTGAATAATTTCTCAATTTAAATATTTTCTAATTTTAAACCAGATTCTGGGTTTATTTTATTAACCAATTAACTGCTCATCAATAACCACACTTAAAAAAAAATCCTTTTCAGTTTTTAAATGCTTTACATATACAATGAGGTCACACCTCAATTTTGATATTTCCTAAAGGCACCAGGCAAAAAGCAACATTTGTAACACTTCCAATAAGAAGTGAAACATCACATAACTTTCATGATCCCTTTCTAGCCTCATCAATATCACAGCAATATTTCTTTGCTGATCTGCGTCTGATCAATGAATGACTGTCACACATTGACTCTTTCAAAATCTACCTGTATATTTTAAGTGCATCATAAAAGCTTCATAAAACTTGATGAACATGAATAGCAAATTAAGGAAGCATGCCTCATTTGGTGAATTTGGTCTTCAGCATATTTGGTCTTCAGCATATTTACACATACTATAACTGTAAAATGTAACAGGATTCTCCCACCTTCTGGTCACTTCACCTCGTCCTGTAGAAGCTTCTTCTGTTTCAAATGGCCATAAGAAGACAAAAATTTTTTTTTTTTTTATAAATGTGTTCATTGGATATAACATATAAAGTTTGGTATGATATTATTTTCATTTTAATTTAATGCATGTGAATGTTTGTCTTTAACAGTGCACAGGTGATCAAATTGATGAAATTCAAAATTAAAATTGTCATTGATCACTTACCCCCATGACGTTCCAAACCCGTAAATGCTTAGTTCGTCTTCAGAACACAATTTAAGATATTTTGGATGAAAACCGGGAGGCTTGTGACTGTCCCATTGACTGCCAAGTAAATTACACTGTCAAGGCCCAGAAAAGTATGAAAGACATCATCAGAATAGTCCATCTGCCATCAGTGGTTCAACCATAACGTTATGAAGCTGCGAGAATACTTCTTGTACGCAAAGAAAACAAAAATAACAACTTTATTCAACAATTCGTCTCCTTCGTGTAGCGCCATTTTAGAGAATATCCGCTGGACGCAAACTGCGTACACTGTTCTGTGTCAGCCGTGCCACATGGATACGACAGTCACAAGCCTCCCGGTTTTCATCCAAAATATCTTAAATTAAAATAACCCTTTAAGACCAACCCAGTGTTCCAGGAGGTCAATCAGTATATCATGATCCACCATATTAAACGCCGCACTGAGGTCGAGTAGAATCGAAATGGCATTTTCACCATTATCCAAAGTCAAGATGTCATTCAATACTTTCGCCAATATGGTCTCAGTATTGTAATAAGGCTTAAAACTTGTTTGAAACACCTCAGCAACAGAGTTTAAAGTCAAGTGGGCCTTGAGTTGTTTAAGAACCACTTTTTCTAAAACCTTAGATAAGAAAGGAAGATTTGAGATTGGCCTAAAATGATTTAGATCATCAATTGAAAGATTTGTCCACTTTAACAAGGGGGTGACAGTAGCATGTTTAAAATCTGCAGTACGGGCATTTGTTTATTAAATTTAAAATGGTGGTACCAGCAGTATCAAAAATCTGTTTAAACAAATGTGGTGGCATAACATTGCCGTTAGACGATGAAGGTCTAATGAGAGCAACAATGTCAGCCAAACCTGGAAGAGTTATAGTCCGATAATCTCTCCACTCCGTAATAAAATTGCTGGAAGATGGCACAAATACAGCAACTGGTAGTTGTGGGATAGTAGAGTGTAGAGTAGCCTTCTGTTCTCCCTGATTACTCAGTTTGTATATAAGCCACATGTTTTCATTTGTTCCTTTGTCCGTTCTTGTAAATGCTACGTGGTTGTGTTTCTCTCGGTTGGAGTCCTGTTTATTTGTCATTAAAGGCTATTTTTGGAACCTTCTTCATTGTGCACTTCACTACACGTTACAACTTTTAAGTTCACTTCCATGCTCAAATGAACCATGTTTAGCAACAACTTATAGTAGGAAAAATATGACTCACCCGTACTCATACTGCTCCTTCCCTAAAAGAACCATTTGATACAAATTAACATGTTGCAAATAACCAAGATATACACTATAGGTCGACCGATAGTGGATTTTATCGATACCGATAGCTAGGTTGGACCACACTGGCCGACACCGATTAATCAACCGATAATTTTTAAAATGGATACTGAACAAAAACTAAAATAGAGCTTTACTATTTTTCAAAAGGAGTAACAGTACTGAACCATACATTGTAAATGAATAAAAGTATTAATATTAATTATTATATTGATCATTAAATTTATTTCATAGTTTACTAATGTTAAAAGAAACTTTAAAATTTTAAAAATGAAGCCTATTAGTAATAGTAAATATTGAAATGAAATGAACACACTCTAACAAGGAACAATACTTCTACAGCTTTCATTAATGTTACAAATGGTTAAGTATTACCAATTTCAACAGTCATGCTTAAAGATGACCATCTTGAAATACCTACACAATTCCATGTTAAAATTACATGCACTGGTTATTGATATTGTATGTGTACTCTCACATTTTGCACAATTCATAATTTATAGCCTAGAGTGAAGTCACTATGTACATTAACAATATTATTTAATGGAAAACTATGTGAATGGCGCTCTGTTCCGCGGCAGGATTTTCTGTCGGCTGCATTTAAATGTGCGTTTAAAGTTTCCCGCTCTGTGCAGCACGCAGTGTCATGTGTCAAAATAAACAACACGTGCTGTCAGTGATTTCCGCCTCTAGAGGCCGCTCTCGTACTGTATTATGACAGCAGACAATTCTCAGCCACTCCAGCAACAGACGCAACACAGAAAACTATCGGCATGGATTTTTGCCGATAACCGATAGTTCCGCAAATCAACTATCGGTGCCGATTAATCGGCAAAACCAATGAATCGGTCGACCTCTAAATACACATTCTCAACTGATTTTTGCTCAAGTATCATCATACGTACCTCTGTGGTAACTTCAGTGACGTCACTGTATACAGTGCAGTTGAGTTTCCCCAGTGCTGCACATCTGAGCTCATACTCAGTTCCTGCTCTCAGATCAGTCAGAGTAACTGTGTTTTGATCCTTCATCACAGGTTCAGATGTCCAGTCTGAGTCCTGCTTCGGTTTATACAGTAATCTGAGCTCCACTGTAGCAGGACACACTGGAGGAACCTTCAGAACCACAGTGTTTTCTGTGACCTCTTCAGTGACTGGACAGGCTGGTTTAGATGGAGGAATAAAGCAATCAGCTTCATCACATTCACTTTCATACAGCAGAATGCAGGAACCTGGATTATTCTCCATTTCTCTCAAGGACACAATGAACCTGGCTGGTTTACGATCTTTACAATCGACCAGGTTCTTAAATATCTTCAAGTTGCTCCTCATGGTCTTTTGGATCTCAGGACTGAGCCAAGACTTTTGCTTCGTATCAGAGCGGTTCTCATTATTTCTTCCTTTTGCTGAAGGACTCAAACAGGCCTTTTGTTGAAGCAGCAGCACATCTGTCCAGTCCAATGATGTGAATGTGAAACAGACCAGATTTCCATCTTCCTCAGCCATCCAGACAGCATCTAGGTTATCTTCTACCTGCGCACCATATTCTTTTAGCCGTCTGAGGACTGATTTAATGATGTCAGACTCTCTTTCTCTCTCTTTCAGCCATTCTGCAAGGGCATTTACACTGAAAGGAGAATCCTCATGTTCTTGTAGAAGATCATTCAGTGCTGTTTCCTTCATCACATCTCCGCGGATGTTTGGCAGCAGAGAGCCAAGTCTCTCTATGAGCCTCAGTTTGTACTTATAGCAGTTTTGCTTCATTTGCAGACTTTTATCATGATATACAGTAAATGTCTGAGCAGGTAAGTCTTTCAGAAGGTCACTGCATCTCATCTCAGCTGTGTTTAAACTCTCAATCACTGATTCTATGGCTATGATTAGATCCATGCCGATGTCCTTCTGAAGTTTTGAAGCTCTTGAGTGAAGTTTGTCCAGAGGATAAAGCCAAACTCTCAGAGGAACCGCCAGCTCTTTCTTTTCTCCCAGCAGTTTTGGTAGATCAGTGAATACCTTCAGAGCATCTTCAAAAGAGGTCGGGTTAGACGGTAACTGGAAATCACCATAAAACGTGCATGTGAATTTCTGGACTGCATTCTTCTGAGTGTCATTCATCTTCAGACTGATGTTTGCATCTCCTGAAATGTATTTGAGTTTCTCAAGGGCCACTTTTGCTTCTCCTTCTACTGTACTTTTGTTCTCATCTGCTGACACTTCTCTATCAAACACAAAGCAGGCGTCTGCTCCATACAGCACTGCTGTCACCACATGTGTCACTGTGTCATTATCAAACATGTCCTGATTAATGATATTTTCAGGTGCCAAGTGGTTCATGGTCAGTTCTTCAAACCTGCAGGTTGAGTGATAATGCAGAGTCAGTCTCTGCTGTCTGAAAGACTTCTTGGTGTCATTGAGATATTTGGCTGCTCCAGTCACATTGACCAGTCCACCTAAAAGACTGAGTTTCAGAGAGCCGCCGATGTTCAGTAAGCTGGATTTGTCCTCAATGGAGTCTGAAGCCGTGACTCTGAAATCAGTGTTAATTTGGGGACGGGTTTGTAAACTCTGCTGGAGCTTTTCTGGATCCCACAGTTTGATTCCTGCAATAGGGAAATGTGTTTAATACATTACAATCAATATTTATATCTATAAACCCCAAAGATTTAGGGGAAGAAGTTAGAATGATTCCACTTTAGGACCGTTCACACATACAGTGATGAAACAATAATCAGATCCAGTGAAATGAGCATCAGTTTTCACTAGGCATGATATTTAGGCATGCATGATCAGTCTACTTTGAGATATGAATCTATTAGGGCTGTCCAGTATGACAATATATACCGTGACAATGGAATAAAGTGTCTATCATTAGAGATTTTGCTATATTGCTTATTTCACGGAATGTAAATACACTATATTGCCAAAAGTATTGGGTCACCCCCTTCCAATGAACAGGGTTGACTACTTTAGTAATTTCCATGAGTACAAATCTTAATGTTTAAGCATATAATGATATTCTAGGAAATTGTGTGCGTCTAATTTTATAGCAACAGTTTGGACCCTTTTCTATATTAACATGACAATGCATCTGTATATAAGGCAAGGTTCAAAAATACATTATTGATTGAGTCAGTGTGGAAGAACTTGACTGGTCTGCATAAAACCAAGTCCTAATCCCAGTTTAACACCTCTGGTGTGACTGTAAATGCAGACCTTGAGCCAAAAACTCATCACCAAACACCAATGACTTGTATAGACATTATAAGGACAAAAGTATTGGCACCCCTTCTTTAGAACAGAAAAATGCACTTCCAAATCTGTGGCAACAACGATGGGAACATAATTCATGTATTTAAAAATGGTATTTCATCTCTGTTGCAACAGTTTTGTAAGTGTCTAAAATGACTGAACCCATATGTACAAGTCATTGGTGTTTGGTGATGAGTTTTTGTCTCAAGGTCTGCATTTACAGTCACACCAGAGGTGTTAAACTGGGATTAGGACTTGGTTTTATGCAGACCAGTCAAGTTCTTCCACACTGACTCAATCAATCATTTTCTTTTTGAACCTTGTCTTATACACAGAGACATTGTCATGTTAGAATAGAAAAGAGTCCAAACTGTTGCTATAATATTAGAAGCACACAATTTCCTAGAATATCATTATATGCTTTAACATTAAGATTTGTACTCATAGAAATTACTAAAGTAGTCAAACCTGTTCATTAGAAGGGGGTGCCAATACTTTTGGCAATATAGTGTATATCCATGTAGAACAGCACTACTTCAAGTTATTGACATGTAAGAGTGATAAAGAAACATGCATGAATGAAAAAGTAAAGAAGGGATTTACATGATGTTTAGAGTGTGGCATGTGGCTTTTGTAGGGGATGTGATTGGCTGCAGCTGAGCGCATAATCAGTGTGAAATGGATTGTGGGAAATGGAGTCCAGGGTGTAATACAACAGTCTATGTGGTGTGTGGTGACCTCTGGTGGTAGGCGAACGGAAGTCCATAGGCCGGATTCGTGAAAACTGTAGCCGAAAATTTTAAATTGCATCTTTGTTCTATTGTATTTGTTCAATTGTTTGTAATCTGCTTTGTTCTTATTGTTAACAGCAAAATAAAACAGAAAAAAATAACTACATTACCATACATAATTATAGTGAAGAAAAATGTGTCATACCTTGAAATAAGAATATTCATATTCCCCACCCTTAGAAATCTATATATGGTTTGTCTCCACCCAGATACAGCTATAAATTCACACATAAACACTGATGCAGCTAGATAGTGTCCCCACACTTTCTGTCACTTGTATAACAACATCCTATCAGTCTGTATGCTGAAACGATCATGAGGCGATGTAATCTGGATGAATCACAAACTGGATTGAATACTGGTGGGAGGAACATCAGCAACCTTTGACATGCCAACAATATGAATTTGCTTGAGGAAAGCAAAATATCTGGAATATCTGGTCCAAAGAGTCAAAGAAGAAGAAAGCGAGCACATGAGACTACTGTATACCTATTGACGAATCAGGACCGGAAATAAGCAGAATAACTGTGCTTGGTCACAACGCAATGCAAGGAATGGAGATATTAGCACCACAACTAATTTTAAAAATTCAATAGACAATCGTTTTGCAGATCTCCACATATGCATGTGAAATTTGGACACTCATTTGTGACCCTGGACCACAAAACCAGTCTTAAGTCGCTGGGGTATATTTGTAGCAATAGCCAAAAATACATTGTATGGGTCAAAATTATCCATTTTTCTTTTATGCCAAAAATCATTAGGATATTAAGATCATGTTCCATGAAGATATTTTGTAAATTTCTTACCGTAAATATATCAAAACTTAATTTTTGATTAGTAATATGCATTGCTAAGAACTTAATTTGAACAACTTTAAAGATGATTTTCTCAATATTTTGATTTTTTTTGCTCCCTCAGATTCCAGATTTTTAAATAGTTGTATCTCTGCCAAATATTGTCCAATCATAACAAACCATACATCAATGGAAAGCTTATTTATTCAGCTTTTAAATTATGTATAAATCTCAATTTTGAACAATTGACACTTATGACTGGTTTTGTGGTTCAGGGCCACATTTGTGATAACATTTTCAGAAGTTCTGGCCAGTTTTGCAGCCCTCTTATTTAAAATTATTAATTTTTTGACAGAAGCAAACTTTTTTTTTCTGTGCGATGCTTCTTATTCATAGGTAAATAACTAACAACAAAGAAGAATAACAAAGTGCTGTAAAGGATGAAACTATCTGCACCAAAAACTGGTGTATTTATGATTGTGATAGTAAAATAAATAAATAAATACCAATCTGTTCTTACGTTAAAAATAAAGTGGATAATGTTGGAAATAAAAGCAAACAATGTGTGACTGGATCATTGTATGTTTTGAATTGTATGGTTTAGATTCTAAAATAAAGTTATTTTCCACTTCATTGGCTTTAACCAAGTTCAGTTGTTTCAATATTTTGCCAACATTTTCATTATGAAAGGTTTTGATTTTTCATGCTTTAGGAGTCTGAAAACGCTCATGAGACCTGGTCTGAGATGGAATGCTGCAGTAATTTTGTGGTACCTGGTATGAGAGCATCTTTCCTGCAGTCGTACAGCATCCCCAGCTGGAAGGGTCTCCCTAGAGCTGCTGTTTCAATCACTCCTGCTGTAGCCATACTGAACACAAGACACACCACTTACTCAGTTCACACACTGGGTTTAGTTTTGCTTCTCAAACTACAATGGCTAAAAGGGATTTACTCAAAAATAAGTAAATTAAATCATTATCAGCCTGATTGATTATATCCTGTTGAATCCTGCTTGGGTTTGAAGGTCAACATTTGGAGGTTTCATAGACAGGCCTGTTTTATAATATACATCTATAGAAAGTTGTACTTATATAAGGTATGCTATAACAGTTTTTCCACTTGTCTGTTGCCAGAAAGAACCCAATAAGCTATTGTGGACCAACAAGACTTCAGTTTTACCACAGTTCATTGTAATATCTGTCGAACCTTTAATGTTTTCCTGTGACTGTAGATGAAGAAATGTTGCTCTTTCACATCAGGAATCTGTCAGAAACAGAGCCCTTTAGCTGCATTTACCACACGTTTACTTCTTTTGAAAGATATCACATAAGTTATCATATTATTCAGTTTGACATTCATCATATTTTTATTAGAAAAATGAGAAGAATTTGCTAATCTCATTACCGTGAGTGAAGCCGTATCAGGATTGATTCACACCGCTGGAAATCCTGGAGTTCATTAATCAACACACACTTGAGTTTAATCACATTCTACACATTCAAGAAAATAAAGAATGTGTCCTCGAGCTGTTTCCGTGTGTTTTCTCCTCTCGTGTCTGTTTTACCTTCGCTTTCACTTTCTCGTTAATGTGCGTCTAACCAGTGAGATTCGCGTTTACAGTCGGGGGAGGAGTCTGAACACGAGTGTCCAATCACACACGCTTGCCGTAGTGACGCGCTGTTTGCTTTATTTTTTTCGCAAACGAATTATTTAATATAACTTGATATGTGCAAACCCATTTTATGTTTTTTTTTCTCTTGTTTTTTTATTTATTTATTAGGATTGTTCTTTGTAAGACTACATCCATTCTTTTGTCCCTGTTCTTGTACGTTTTTACAAGTTCTGCAATAAAAAAAAACATTAGATTTTTTTAACGTATTTTGTTCTGTTGTTGCATATCTGTTCAATAATGTTTTGACGACTAGTTTTGGTTATTGATTGTAATATGAATGACAAAAGTATGTGTCAAAAATACAGTAGGTGTTAAATACACAGATGTTAGAGATGTTTACATGTAGACACCAGAAACACTTAATTTTGAACATGCTAGTTAATGTTATTGCATTGGACTAAAACCTATATTAACTTTGCTTTCTGATTTTTTGTACTTTTTCTGGATTTTTTCCCCCAACATTGTTTTCCATGTCCATACATTGATTAAAGTCTTAAATTTGATACATAAGACACTCTAGGGCTGTTACCAAGAAAATGAAATCAGTTTCAACACAATCCATGCTTGCAATGCAGAGATGGCATAGAAACTGCATCCAAAGTGGCATTAGATGCATTTACACAGACTGTTTAATGCAGATCAGGGGTTGCATGAATGCACTTAAAACAATTGCTTAGAATGTTTTACAGAATGAGCAAATGTTTAAGATTGACATTTTTGTAATGGTAATTGATCAATATGTATATGTATGTAAATAAAAGTCTATATTAAAATCTGTTCGTCATATAAAGCGAATGTGTCTTTTTAGAAGACTTGGATTAAAACACTCAAAGCTTGAAATAATGATTGCCTCCAAAAAATTTGAGATATTAAAATATCTATATGGTATATATACTATCTATAATATCTATACAGTATGTGATATTTTTGCCAATGGTATTGAAAATGATTAGTAGTCATGAAATCAAAAATTACCATACTTACTTTTTAGTGCACATGTCTAGTCTTGTGGTGAACAATTGAACCGTGCAAGTTAATGCACCAAAAAAAAAAAAAAAAAAAGTCTGCCGTCGTAATCTTTAATCAAAAACTGAAAATTTGCTTCTGCTATAGGATGGCGTTCTCGCTCTGATGACATCAGTTTGAAGGCTTGGGGAGAATCCTCTTGTTAAGTCTGACGTAAGGACCAGTGGTGGAAAGAGTACTGAATATTTGTACTTAAGTACAATTACTGTTACATTGCTGAAATAATACTCAATTACAAGTAAAAGTACTGGTGTCAAAACAGTACTTAATTAAAAGTACAAAGTACTCCTCTCAAAAACTACTCAGAGTACTAGTTACTAGTTACTTTTTAGCCGGCGATATTTAATGAATAACCCAAAAATATTAATTCATACTGTATCAAAGATCTATATGATAATAGCTACTTTGAACAACTTTTATCTTATTGATGAAGTACGTAAATTAGTAGTCATGATACAGGAATTTCTAAATTCAATAACTTAAAAAATATCAATATTAAAGTACCCGTGAACCGGAAGTTGCAACTGACTTCAGTGGTGTGATGTATTTCCAGTGAAACAGAAAAATGAATAAAGGGTGGGGAGTTATTGTGGTGCTCTTCCACTCCACCTCTTGCTCTTAGCAGATTCATGGTTGATAGGAGTGGCTAAGAATATCTTTGTTACGTCTGACATCACGCTTCACTGCTTCTGGGTCCTAACGCTCTGCTAGACGCCCCAAGAAAACACCGAACTGTGCTAATATACACCCACGATATCATATAATACTGAGAAATTATAACCCTAACCTTATCTCCATACTGAAAACCCAGATGGCCATATTCAGCTAAAATATTAGTGTCTGAGACACTGTGAGCACGGAGACTGTAGTGTGCACTGCAAATTTTTAAATGCTTAGCTTAAATATATAATATTAATTAAATAGTGCTCATAAATGGCTGTTGAGATAGTATTCTCAAGTGAAATTAGTAGAGGCTTGGACCCGGAAACAGCAGTCCTTAAGTAGCACCCCATTATTATCATCATTCAGAATACTGTGCTAAAGGACATCATTTTCGATTGCAAAGTTACATTAAAAAAATTAGCAGAGACAGATATTCACATGGATTTATTGTACAGGGAGGGAGGGAGCTAGAGCAGACAGCAACACAAAAATAACACGAGTCACAGCCTAATAATTCAATAGTGTGTTCAGTATTAGAATTTTTCAACAAAAATACCATATTGGCCGAATATAAGCCGACCCTGATTATAAGACAACCCCCCCCCCCCCCCCCCCTTTTTCTAGATGTACCTTTTGGAAAAAGGCTTTTTGAAAACCAAATCTTGTTTTTTTTTCTTTCTGTAAAACACATTTTTTCTTAAATTATTTTCATATTGCATATTTTTTATATTTTAATTTTTGTTTTGAAAGTACATTAAATACTGGTAAAATGTACCAACAATGACATTTAAAAATATACACTTTTTGATATACTATAACAATAACAGGTACCCATCTGAATTATATAACATTTAGTCCATCCATCTCATATAGCCTACCAAAATGTTATTATCAGTAGAAGTGAAATCTTATTGTAGCCTTCAAATCTGGGTACTGTCTTCTGTTTTAAAATCACTTACAGAGGAAGTTTGTTCCCATCAGGCTAACATGACAGTGTCACTGTGTCCAGCTGGTGTGCCCTCTTTAGCCACTAGAGGGCACTCTTCTCCATTCACGCTCATTCTGTTATGAACTCCATTTCCCAGACTACATTGCTCTGTCCCATTTGAGATGATTGGTTACAGCTGCTTCCATCTGATTAATTTGGGTCCTGCCTATATAAGCTGTGTTTGTCTCTATCAATGTCATGGAGGTTTTGTATTGTTACACTGCTTTTGAGTTCTTTTTGCCTTGCCCTCTGGAATTATTTATCTTTGTTGGACTGTTTACTTGGA
The DNA here is from genome assembly GCA_027422415.1 of Schizothorax lantsangensis. Taxonomy (NCBI): domain Eukaryota; kingdom Metazoa; phylum Chordata; class Actinopteri; order Cypriniformes; family Cyprinidae; genus Schizothorax; species Schizothorax lantsangensis. Next base: position 80,912 of record JAPDDO010000360.1, on the reverse strand, counting down.
TTTTGCCCAGTTTCAGTAAAAGCTGCGTTTGGATCTGTAACTTATACAGGTGTATCTCAGTAAATTAGAATGTCGTGGACAAGTTAATTTATTTCAGTAATTCAGCTCAAATTGTGAAACTAGTGTATTAAATAAATTCAATGCACACAGACTGAAGTACTTTAAGTCTTTGGTTCTTTTAAATGTGATTTAGGCTCACATTTAACAAAAACCCACCAATTCACTATCTCAACAAATTAGAATATGGTGACATGCTAATCAACTCAAAACACCTGCAAAGGTTTCCTGAGCCTTCAACATGGTCTCTCAGTTTGGTTCACTAGGCTACACAATCATGGGGAAGACTGCTGATCTGACAGTTGTCCAGAAGACAATCATTGACACCCTTCACAAAGAGGGTAAGCCACAAACATTCATTGCCAAAGAAGCTGGCTGTTCACAGAGTGCTGTATCCAAGCATGTTAACAGAAAGTTGAGTGGAAGGAAAAAGTGTGGAAGAAAAAGATACACAACCAACCGAGAGAACCGCAGCCTTATGAGGATTGTCAAGCAAAATCGATTCAAGAATTTGGGTGAACTTCACAAGGAATGGGCCGAGGCTGGGGTCAAGGCATCAAGAGCCACCACACACAGACGTGTCAAGGAATTTGGCTACAGTTGTCGTATTCCTCTTGTTAAGCCACTCCTGAACCACAGACAACGTCAGAGGCGTCTTACCTGGGCTAAGGAGAAGAAGAACTGGACTGTTGCCCAGTGGTCCAAAGTCCTCTTTTCAGATGAGAGCAAGTTTTGTATTTCATTTGGAAACCAAGGTCCTAGAGTCTGGAGGAAGGGTGGAGAAGGTCATCGCCCAAGTTGCATGAAGTCCAGTGTTATGTTTCCACAGTCTGTGATGATTTGGGGTGCAATGTCATCTGCTGGTGTTGGTCCATTGTGTTTTTTGAAAACCAACGTCACTGCACCCGTTTACCAAGAAATTTTGGAGCACTTCATGCTTCTTTCTGCTGACCAGCTTTTTAAAGATGCTGATTTCATTTTCCAGCAGGATTTGGCACCTGCCCACACTGCCAAAAGCACCAAAAGTTGGTTAAATGACCATGGTGTTGGTGTGCTTGACTGGCCAGCAAATTCGCCTGACCTGAACCCCATAGAATCTATGAGGAAGATGAGAAACAAGAGACCAAAAAATGCAGATGAGCTGAAGGCCACTGTCAAAGAAACCTGGGCTTCCATACCACCTCAGCAGTGCCACAAACTGATGACCTCCATGCCACGCTGAACTGAGGCAGTAATTAAAGCAAAAGGAGCCCCTACCAAGTATTGAGTACATATACAGTAAATGAACATACTTTCCAGAAGGCCAACAATTCACTAAAAATGTTTTTTTTATTGGTCTTATGAAGTATTCTAATTTGTTGAGATAGTGAATTGGTGGGTTTTTGTTTAATGTGAGCCTAAATCATCACAATTAAAAGAACCAAAGACTTAAACTACTTCAGTCTGTGTGCATTGAATTTATTTAATACACGAGTTTCACAATTTGAGTTGAATTACTGAAATAAATGAACTTTTCCACGACATTCTAATACAGAGGTGTCAAACTCAAGGCCCGCGGGCCTATTTCGGCCCTCCACATCATTTTATGTGGCCCGCGAGAGCATATGATTGGCTTACAAAAAAAAAAAAAAAAAACCTATGCTACTTTATATCATACATTATGAAAGTGCGTATCAATACCACAAGTTTCTGTTTCTATTTGCCGTTCTGTTTATACGCAGAAATTGACTTTGGTGTGCGTATGATACGCAATGGTTTTTCCATTGATGATGACTGCGTGGACGGCTCAAAGGAATAAAGCGGACCTCATCAAGTGCTCGAGCACCATAGACGGAAAAACACAATGTTCTCCATTCATTTAACGAATTAAAAAATCGATGGAAGATTTCAGACACGACTTTCTTCTCCTTTTTCTGCTGAGTTATTTTAATGACAAATGTCCTGAGCGCATTATAGCCTGCGCGAGCGCAAACCTCTCCGCTCGCAGGTGGATTCCCATTCATTCACTCTCACAGAAAACGGACGCGCTCTCTATCGGTCAGACATTACATGTGTGCGCTCAAAAATTATCTTCTCTCCTGAGTTTAATGTTGCCATAAGTGTGGGCATGCACCAGCAGAAACCTAAATTGGCGCATATGCCAACGAAATGTAAATCAGTATTTACACAGCATAACAGTATAAATTTACCTATCTGTCTCGCACGTGTCCCGCATTGTCCGGCAAAGTCACATCTACTGTCCTGAAACAGATCTATAGCCAGGTGGTCACCCTAGTGCAGAGTAGTAAAATAATTTGAATCAGTAAATTTTTAAGAAAAAAAAAATACATTATACTTTTTTAGTACTTTATTTTGTATTTATTTATTTATTTTTGGGTGCGGGAATGGGGTTGAGTATGGCCACTTCTTTTTTTTTCTACTTTAAGCATTGATTGCATATCATATGCACGCCAAAGTCAATTTCTGCATATAAATCGCACGCCAAAAAGAAACAGAAAATCATGCTATTGATATGCATTTTCATGAGACCGGGCTCATTTGTTTTTATCTTAAATGCCATATCTGTCACACGTTCTTAGCAGCTCACAATGATTGGTTGTACCATAAATGTAACAAAAAAAGTTTTTAACAAAGTTAATGTTGAACCTGTGTTTGAATCTTGTCTTTATTTTGATTTATGGAGTAATTTGGATTTCTTAACCTGATAAATTAAAAGGATTTATGTTAAAAATAACAAAGAGCAATAACATATATTTTTACATCTATGCAAATGCACATGCAATATTTGTAACTTAAATAGAGACAGTTATTTAACAATATGTTAAGGAGTAGTAACATTTGTACAGTCTTACAGTTTCAACCGGCCCTTTGATGGCAGCCATAATGTTGAAGTGGCCCTCAGTGAAAATGAGTTTGACACCCCTGCTCTATGGGGTTCAGGTCAGGTGAGTTTGCTGGCCAAACAAGCACAGTAACACTATGGTCATTGAACCAGCTTTTGGTACCTTTGGCAGTGTGGGCAGGTGCCAAGTCCTGCTGGGAAATGAAATCAGCATCTCCATAAAGCTTGTCAGCAGAAGGAAGCATGAAGTGCTCTAAAATTTCCTGGTAGATGGCTGCGTTGACTGTGGACTTCAGAAAACACAGTGGACCAACACCAGCAGATGACATGGCAGCCCAAATCATCACTGACTGTGGAAACTTCACACTGGACTTCAAGCAACATGGATTCTGTGCCTCTCCACTCTTCCTCCAGACTCTGGGACCTTGTTTCCAAATGAAATGCAAAATTTACTTTCATCTGAAAAGAGGACTTTGGACCACTGAGCAACAGTCCAGTTCTTTTTCTCCACAGCCCAGGTAAGATGCTTCTGACGTTGTCTCTGGTTCAGAAGTGGCTTGGTAGCCCTTTTCCTGAAGACGTCTGAGCGTGGTGACTCTTGATGCACTGACTCCAGCTTCAGTCCACTCCTTGTGAAGCTCTCACAAGTGTTTGAATCAGCTTTGCTTGACTGTATTCTCAAGCTTGCGGTCATCCCTGTTGCTTGTGCACCTTTTCCTACCCAAATTCTTCCTTCCAGTCAACTTTGCATTTAATATGCTTTGATACAGCACTCTGTAAACAGCCACACCTTTCAGTAATGACCCTCTGTGACTTACCCTCTTTGTGGAGGGTGTCAGTGTTAGTCTTCTGGATCATTTCCAACTCAGCAGTCTTCTCCATTATTGTGGTTTCAAAGAACAAGAAATACCCAGAATTTATACTGTATGGATGGTCATTAATTGAAACACAAATGTAAATATTCTAATATTTTGAGATACTGATTTTTGACTTTCATGAGCTGTAAGCCTTAATCCTCAAAATTATTATTTTTTTTTAAATGTTTTACTTTACATGTAATTAATCTAAAATATATGAAAGTTTCACTTTTTGAAATAAGTTACAAGAAAAAAATGAACTTATTCACGACATTCTAATTCATTGAGATGCACCTGTAATACATAATTAAACTTTAAAATATAATTTAATTTAATTCAGTGATGCAAATCTGAATTTTTATCAGCTGTTACTCCAGTTTTCAGAGTCATATGATCCTTCATAAATCATTCAAATATATTGATTTATTACCAGTGTTGTTGAAAAAAACAGCATATGCTGGTTAGGTATGTTTTGAAGCTGGGATGCTGGTTTATGCTGGTCATGTGCTGGTTGGACCAGCTTAAACCAGCAAAGGACCATCTTAAATCAGCTCAAACCAGCATCCCATGCTTCAAAACATACCTTACCAGCATATGCTGGTTTATTCAACAGGGAACAGTTTTGCTGCTTAATTATTTTTTGGAATCTGTGACATTTTGTTCAGGATTCTTTTATGAATAGAAAGCTAAAAAAGAACAGCACTGCTAATACATCAGGCTGATACAAATTCTGATTTGCATCACTGAAATAAATTACATTAAAAAAACATTTAAAGTATTTTGAACGGCAGTGTGTGAGTGTGTGTGTGTGTGTGTGTGTATATATATATATATATATGTATATATGTATGTATAACGTTTATCTAAATATCTATATATCTAAATAAAAATAGAGTATATTCAGTATATGATCCAAAGTAACTAGTAACTAACTACTTGAGTAGTTTTTTTACCCGATACTTTTTTTACTCTTACTCAAGTAACTATTCAGACTATTACTTTTACTTGAGTAAATATTTCTTCAAGTACTTTTACTTTTACTTGAGTACAGTTTTTGGGTACTCTACCCACCTCTGGTTGCTTGTGCCAGACGGTGCAGAGGATGTCGTGTCCTTCTCCTCCCTTTCCTCCACAGATGCGGATGGTGGCAAGCCAGTGTCTTTGGCCACAGCAGAACAGCTAGTGACTTCTGCATCGCATGAGTCTATCAGGATGGGAGGTTCAATAGACGGCCTCCCCCAATAGCCTCATGCATGGCAGAAAACCATGGCCATGTGGCTGCTGTGGCCTCCCCGCTATCTGTTCCAGTTTCCATGGGAGGACAGCGGAGCTCCTAAAAAAATCTATTCTCTATTAAACTGGCAAGAAGAAAATGCACACCAAATGAAATTAATACATGCATTAATTTTTTACATACCTTATATTTCCTTTTTAGATTGTACCGTTTTTTGGAAATTTGACTCGGTGTCACTTTTTCATCTAAACCAATACTATGAAGAACATTACTATACAATAAAAATCAACAAATTATTTACTGAAACACACAAAGACAAAGATAGTGTAACAATATTATTATGAATATGATCTAAAACCTCACTGCATTTATCAAACAAAGTAAAGACAAAGCATATCTTTCCATGCATACTGGACCATAACTCACATCCAGGCTTTTTGTCACTGTTCCTCTTCCCAGTGAAGTCTGAATCAAGCTCCATACGTACTTTAATTAACTTTTCGGTCTCCTCATCAGTCCCTGTAAGAGAGAATTTTACACCACAGTGAAGCAGTTCGAAATGTTAATATGTTGCATATTAACCCCTGCAGGCATTAACTACAAATATAAACAACACATCAAAACGAATTAACTGCAGACCTACATTAAAACCATTCTTTGTTAACCAATATAAGAGGCATTAATTTAAAAATTTTAAAGCAATAAGCCATTAAAATCATAACCCACATTTACAATATATTCATGCTTAATACTCACATTTGTATGTGTTTGTACTTTCTGCCATGGTTAGCACTTGGTGCAGATGTGAAGGGGGAGGAGAATTTATATGTGCGTCACGTTCAGTCGATAAAACACTTCCGTATAGGATACACCTGTGTATCCTCGCTCATGACTTCTCAGGAAGCCTCCTCACTCCCCGATCCTCGCCTCCTCGCGGTGCGATTAGAGAATTGAGATGTCTTACAAGATGCAGTAGCCCCTCACTGCAGAACAAAGATCAAGGGGGCGGGGTTGGATCCACATCTAGGGGGTGGAGATTGGTAGGTTTAGGGGTGGGGATGGGTGGGTTTAGGGATCAGGGGGTGGAGCCAGGTAGGTTTAGGTATATGTAAGGTGGGAGGAGTTGGATCTAGATACAACCATGCCCCCTGGATCTTGTGTTCTGCAGTGAGGACCATCTCACAAGATGGATGAGCTCGATCGGTTTCCGGGTCATAGGATATTGAAACGAGGAGGGATATTGAGAAGCACCCAAGATGTTTCAGGAAGAATCCGATGATTTGGAGAAAGTGAAAGTACTTTGTCTTCTTCTTTCGATTTAGCAAACCAACATATTGTGCATTTCTGCCACCTACTGAGATGGAGTGAAAGCATCAGTTTGGAGTAAAACCCTTCTTAACTAAATGCTTTACCATTGAGCAGTTTCAGGGCTGGACGATATACATGTTGATCTAGAACTGATCCAGCATTTGAGATTGAGCTGTTGATTAATTTGAAATGACTGACGTCAGAGAGAAGATTTGATGCTGTAAAACGTCTTGAGTTATTAATCAGAGCAGTATTTTAATTACTAAATTCAATTGAATATCTTCAAACCATCATGCTGAGATTACTCAGTGAATTTGGATATCACACCCATCCATTCAGTGTAATGTTCTGCTAAATCTGTAGCCGGAGCCATCGGGCCCTGTATGATGGTGAAGACTAAAAATAAGACAGATAAGTTACTGGTCATAGAACAAGCAGCAATACATTTTTTTGACTATTCAAAATCATTACTTCTGTTACTCAGCATCTGTATTGTATTTTAAAGTATTCATGTTTCTTCAACAATAGCCCCTAAATTGTTATTCATTATTTTTACAATCTCCTATTTCTTAAATGCATTGGGCAGTTGAAACTTTAAACTCTAACCAAGCTAGAAATTTTACGTTCCCAGAACGTCCTCAGAACGTCCCCGCTGGTGTCAAGGACGTTGTCTAGTAACGTCCCCAGAACGTTCTGAGACGGTCACGATGTTGAGTTCTTTAAAATTATAATTTCCCTCTTAATGCATAAAATCTGAACTCCTTGTATCATGTCCTTTAACATCTCAGTGTCTATGATTTGACTGAAACACTGTGCTTTACTATAAATAGCTTGTTGTCACTTATGACATAGGCTCAGATAACAATGCAACAATGCTACCATCTCAGACTGGCAGCAATGCATTTTCATTAGCTTTTAACATAATTTCATCGTACTATTGCTTTACACTAGCCCAGCTTAAAACTTGTCAGAAATTACATGCATTTCTTTATCTTTCTGTTCAATATGCCTTGTCAGGGCTTTCAACAATTATATAGGAACTAGAACAGATTTATGATATCATTCTTTGTCATTTAAACCTTCTATGCACAAAGAATCAGTCAGTTACTTCTGGGAGTATTTTTAACAAATAGCCACTTTACACATCTGAAAATAGGCACATACATTTAGAAATCTGGTTCTTTCTTTGTTTGCAGCCAACCAAGTTTTGTTTTTAACTTTCCAATCAGAATCAAAGCCCAGACTGACCATTCTTTCAATGAATTCAGAGAATATCTTTAAGGTGAGAGCTTCAGAGCCGTGCTGTTTACAGCATTTGCTCTCTTCTGTGTCATTATTTCTATCAGGACTAAGCAAGTTACCAAATTTGTCAGTCATATTTCTAGCACAGTTGAAAACCAAAAAGAGATGATATCAGCAATAGATTGAGGCAGCAATCTTACCAATAGCACTTGACTTCTGCATGATGAAACTGCAAATTATATTCCAGAATCTCCATATATTTACCAGAAATATTATTTACCAGAATTTATTTAGGAGAAAAATGTAAATGTGCAGTATTTCTGAAAAAGAAAAAAGAAATAAAAAAAAAATTAATGGAACCATTAAAATGGAATCCAGAAAATAAGAATTTGGTACAGATAGAACTGTAAAACTCAATTAATTAGACAGGCTTTTTGATTTATAAAATTTAATTTAACCATTAAAACAGAGTATAGAAAAATGAAAATGGAAAAAAATGAATTTGGAAATAAAACGGATTTCATAGGGCCCTATAATTATAATAATGTTTTTGTGGTAATAAAAATAGATGTAAATGAACAATAGCTTTTAAAATGACTTAAAATACATATATAATAGCAATGATGCAATAATAATTAGTTCAAATAAAGTATCAAAAGCAAGAAATCATATGGTTTTATTGAACAAAACTGTTAAAATACATAATGTATTATAAACAATAGAGTTAATGTACATTACTCATAACAACAAAGGCCTGCAGGGGGCGCCTGATGAGTATTTTTAATCATTACTGCGCAATCTAATCCTTGTTTAATATTGACCAAGCACCATTTAATTCAAATGTCCACTTAATCTTTAATATTTGGCCATTTCTTTAGGACAGAAATGCTATAGCCACTGTAATTAAATGAATATGTGGACATCAAAACATGTAACTTCAGAGTGAGGGTTTAAGCTTTTATTTTGAAATCACGATATATTCTCCTGTGTTTGCACAGGTTTATAAATGATTTACCTTACAAATCTGATGAAATGGTGCACGTTGCGTTCCCAGATGAACGTTATAATAAACCCAAACTCACAACAACATGCAGAGATGGAGTTTGAGATGCTCCACATGTAAATGATAAGTTTCTGTGGAACTACTGTGAACGGAGCCGCTGTGTGACGCACGTACTTAACCTACACGCATGTAAATAATTAAAGCACATATACTGTGTTAGAACTGCATGGCATATAATTATTTAATTAAATCATAGCTTTTGTGAATTCACAATTATGCTTAATTATGATTTTTAAATGGGGTTAATGTCATGCAGCCTTGGAAAATAGTCTAATAATGTGTTTTATGGATTCTCGTCCGTGAAATGCGGCACTTCCGGTATTTTGCGGTTAGTCGACGCGAGCAAAATGAAGTCGATGATTTTTCAAAATCGACTAGTCGACTAAAATCGACGAATCGCGACAGCTCTAGTGCACTCGTACACCTTTACACTCACAAAATAACTTAATGTTACAGGTGTACCGCAATTATGACACCAGTATTCTCAAACCAAATTCACACAAAAGTCACCAAAGAACAATTGCCCGCATTCTCCACCATTAACTGTTGGGGAATTACAGTTAAAACCCAAGGACCAGGTATGATGAAAAAAGACCAGGAGTCAGAGATGCAATACATCAAAGAAAACTTTACTGAAGAACATAGTTTGCAGTTTCATCAGCAGAAGTCAGCTTCAACACTCGCACGGAGTTCGTAGGCCACTATGCTTTACAATTCAAAATCACCAACAATTATACCCTGACAGAGGTTGCTAATTGCGTCAATGCATAAGTCATCAAAATTCTGATTGGTTCTAAAACCTAGATAAACTTAGAAAATTTCCACATATGGACGCAAGCTTGAAGCATATCTTCTGACGACTATTTTGGTGAGAAGTGATCAGAGGTCAGACGCAATACATCTCTCCAAAGACGTATATCTGATACGCTGGACATCGGCAGCGGAACGTTTGTCCTGGGACTGTCTGAGCTTCTCCCTGTACAGACAGATAGTAACACACATACGCAGAGAAACACTTATCTTACTTCAAGGTTGCCTCAGCCCTAAACCTTATCTGGCATGGTCACACACACAATGAGAGCAGCTTCTTAGAGAGTAAAAAGGCAGACATATTCAACTTAGTTTCTAACATGCATAAATGTAACTTTGATTAATAATTATTCAAGAAATATTATAATTAATATTATTATGAAGGCCATTGTAGATCTGCGATCCACTCCTTCAATATAAAGCAGGGATCCTCAAATCTTTCCCTGGATGTCCAATCTGCAGCAGAGTTTGGCTCCAACCCTGATCAAACTCACCTACCTGTGATTTTCTAATGATCTTGAAGACTCTGATTAGCATGCTCAGGTGTGTTTGATTAGGGTTAGAGCTAAACTCTGCAGGAATGGTCCAGATTTGAGGATCCCTGGTATTACAACAGTCACAGATTACTCTAAACATTTGCCTAGTAACACAGTAGTCTATTTACTTTCTCTCTTTCACACATTTACTTACTACAGAGTGAGATCTGCTTTTTCTTTAGGCTATTTTGTTTTACAGTGCAGCTTAAATGAGAGGATTTTGTGTGAGCATATGATTGTGTTTCATGGTAAGTTAGCTCTTTTTGCCTTGCTGACCCAAAAAAACACAGAGCGGATCTGCTGTCTGTAATGAGATGATCCGTAGTAGTACAGCAGAGGGTCCAGAAAAACACTTGAGCTTCCCAAACACACAGCCAAAAGGTAAGGTGGATTAAGCAAACACAGTGATACAACAGGAGGGCATTAGATGGTGCAAAGCACACAACAAACTCAGTCAGCACAGCAGTAGCCATAATTGCAGCCCTCCTTCGGTTGTCTGAGGAAGATGATGAGTGATCAAGTTTAGCACAGAGCACATATATGATAATAGAGTAGCTCACTAAGATGACAATCAGCGGCAGGACGAAGCAGATGCAAAGAAGCACTAAGAACACGAAGAAGTATAACATCATTGAAGAGTCTGCCCAAATGTCAAAGCAGGAGATGCCACCCTCAAAAGCAGTTGTTTGTTTCATCATGAGAAGTGGTACTATGCCAGCGAGCGTCAGCAGCCAGACCACCACACATATGCATGTGGCTCTCCTTGCACTCCTCCAGGTCAGAGAGGCGATGGGAAATGCCACACCCAGCAGCCTGTCCACACTCATGCACATCATCAGCAGTACGGAGCAGTACATGTTGCCATAGAAAGCTGCACTGAGCAAACGACATGCCGCCTCACCAAACACCCAATTTGAAGCATTCAGCTGGTAGTGGATCTTCAGAGGCAGCAGCAGGATGAAGAGCAGGTCCACACACGCCAGGTGAGACATGTAGATCACAGCTGGTTTCTTCTCTCGAATTCTACAGGTGAACGTCACCATGGCCAAACCATTCAGGGGCAAACTAATGAGGATGACGAAGATGTAGATCAAGGGCATGACACGTGTGACCATCAAGCCTTTATAGAAGAGAGGCATTGACCAAGAGGATCTTATACTTTGGTCATTGTAAGCACTATCATTTCCCTCAAATAACGTCTGATTTGTCTGGTTCTTGAGGCCAGAATCTGTAACAAAACACAACACAATCCTTTTATTTACTGGCTAAAGTGCAAACCAGAACCCATCTGACAACAGATCTTACTTACTATAACAACTACATATCACTAGATTTATAAATGCCTGTTGCACTCTTTTACCTAATAAGCCAGGTAAATTCATTTTCAGCACATCAGAAAGTCACAGCTGAAAACTTGTCACTCATGAGATCACTGATGTACTTACCATTGAATGCATGATCTGTAAATGAAGGAAATTCACTGAAGTCCACCATGATTTCTGATTAGCTATCAGTTACTAGTATTTCACAAATTTAGACCTTACTTGAAAATAATCAAACTTTAGAATCTCTAGACGTCCGTCTAGTGCAGGGGTAGGCAAGTTCGGTCCTGGAGAGCCACAGTCCTGCAGAGTTCAGCTCCAACCCTGAAAAAAATATCACCTGCCTGTAGCCTTAATAATCCTGAAGACATTGATTAGCTTGTTCAGGTGCGTTTGATTAGGGTTGGAGCTGAAATCTGCAGGACTGCGGCTCTTCAGGGCCGAACTTGCCTACCCCTGGAGTGACTCCTACCAGTGCTACCAGTATTTCAATGAATTTTATACTCTGCGAAATATCCCCTCATTGTCAATTTGTTTAAAGGTCTTCGTATTAATATGATCAACATTGCTTGTTTTTCTTGTTTTCATTTATTATTTCAGTTTGTTTAATTTCCAAGAAAAAGGGTGCATATTTGCTCAGTCCATGTGTTTGTCTGTTCAGCCATATATAGGAATGGAGTGGAACACATTGTATTAATACAGGTAGGTCTACACACCGCATAAGTAATAATTCATGGACATACTGTAAACAATAGCATTTTATGTTAAAAATGCACTATGAAAACAATAAATAGATAAAATAAATAACAATGAATAAATAACCAACTGCTGTTGTAGATAGATAATAACCAAAGCAGGTAGATAGATAAATAGAACGATACATAGAGCAATAGACAGACAGACAGACAAACAGATAGAATGATAGATAGATAGGTAGATACACTGACCAAAATTATAAACGCAACACTTTTGTTTTTGCCCCCATTTTTTATGAGTTGAACTCAAAGATCTAAGACTTTTTCTATGTACACAAAAGGCCTGTTTCTCTCAAATATTGTTCACAAATCTGTCTAAATCTGTGTTAGTGAGCACTTCTCCTTTGCCGAGATAATCCATCCACCTCACAGGTGTGGCATATCAAGATGCTGATTAGACAGCATGATTATTGCACAGGTGTGCCTTAGGCTGGCTACAATAAAAGGCCACTCTAAAATGTGACACAGCACAATGCCACAGATGTCGCAAGTTTTGAGGGAGCGTGCAATTGGCATGCTGACTGCAGGAATGTCCACCAGAGCTGTTGTCCGTGAATTTAATGTTAATTTCTCTACCATAAGCCGTCTCCAAAGGCATTTCAGAGAATTTGGCAGTACATCCAACCAGCCTAACAACCGCAGACCACGTGTAACCATACCAGCCCAGGACCTCCACATCCAGCATCTTCACCTCCAAGATCGTCTGAGACCAGCCACCCGGACAGCTGCTGCAACAATCGGTTTGCATAACCAAAGAATTTCTGCACAAACTGTCAGAAACTGTCTCAGGGAAGCTCATCTGCACGCTCGTCGTCCTCATCGGGGTCTCAACCTGACTGCAGTTCGTCATCGTAACCGACTTGAGTGGGCAAATGCTCACATTCGATGGTGTCTGGCACTTTGGAGAGGTGTTCTCTTCACGGATGAATCCCGGTTTTCACTGTACAGGGCAGATTGCAGACAGCGTGTATGACGTCGTGTGGGTGAGCGGTTTGCTGATAATATATAAAAAAATATATTTTTATAATATATATCATTTTTTTATTTGTCACATACACGACTATATAGAGAGTATATAACCAGCAGTGAAATGTATTCTCTGCATTTAACCCAATCTAAGTGAACACACACCCGGAGCAGTGGGCAGCCATGTTACGGCGCCCGGGGAGCAGTTGGGGGTTCGGTGCCTTGCTCAAGGACACCTCAGTCGTGGTATTGAAGGAGGAGAGAGCGCTGGTTATTCACTCCCCCACCAACAATCCCTGCCGGACCTGAGATTCGAACCCACAACCTTTGGATTACGAGTCCGACTCTCTAACCATTAGGCCACGACTTCCCCAATGTCATCGATGTGGATCGAGTGGCCCATGGTGGCGGTGGGGTTATGGTATGGGCAGGCGTATGTTATGGCCAACGAACACAGGTGCATTTTATTGATGGCATTTTGAATGCACAGAGATACCGTGACGAGATCCTGAGGCCCATTGTTGTGCCATTCATCCACGACTATCACCTCATGTTGCAGCATGATAATGCACGGCCCCATGTTGCAAGGGTCTGTACACAATTCCTGGAAGCTGAAAACATCCCAGTTCTTGCATGGCCAGCATACTCACCGGACATGTCACCCATTGAGCATGTTTGGGATGCTCTGGATCGGCGTATACGACAGCGTGTTCCAGTTCCTGCCAATATCCAGCAACTTCGCACAGCCATTGAAGAGGAGTGGACCAACACCCCCCCCCCCCCAATACAGTAAAACTGCACATTTTAGAGTGGCCTTTTATTGTGGCCAGCCTAAGGCACACCTGTGCAATAATCATGCTGTCTAATCAGCATCTTGATATGCCACACCTGTGAGGTGGATGATTATCTCGGCAAAGGAGAAGTGCTCACTAACACAGATTTAGACAGATTTGTGAACAATATTTGAGAGAAATAGGCCTTGTGTACATAGAAAAAGTCTTATCTTTGAGTTCAGCTCATGAAAAATGGGGGCAAAAACAAGTGTTGCGTTTAGAATTTTGGTCAGTGTAGATAGATAGAACAATAGATAGATAGATGGATAGATAGATAGATGGATAGATAGATAGAGTGATAGATAGATAGATAGATAGAACAACAGAATGATGATAAGATAGATAGATAGATAGATAGAACGACAAAATGATATATACATAGATAGATAGATGATAGAATGACAGAATGATGATGATATATAGATAGATGATAGAATGATGATGATAGTTAGATAGATAGATAGATAGATCATGTAAGCATGTAGGTTATGAAATCTGTCTACTGTAAAGGAACTAACATGTCTTTGTGATCCATGCTATCATTACTCATAGCAACGGTTATATATAGCAGCAAAAACAAAACAAAAAAAACAACACACATTACAATCCTCAGGCACTGTGTTATTCAAATATGGGTACATACTTGACACTGGTCAACCAAAACATAATGGGCCTTTATTTTTGCATACTAAAATATACTGCTTCATATATACACCACAGCAGTACACTCATGTGTACCAGAAGTGACATACACATTCAACAGAGGGCTAGGGCTTCATTAATATCTTACAAATCGATTTAGATCAGAGAAACATTAAAATAATAGGGGGGAAAACAGTTAATTTTTAAATGTTTACTTTTAGACATAAATCAAAAAGTAAACCTCAATGTAACTATGCTAAACATTTAGAAATTTAATTTTATTAACATTCATAATCACATAAAGGGGTTTCATATAGGAAAGTCTTAAGATAAGACACTTCTCTTTAAATATAAACAAGAAAACAAATTCTTACTTTGATTAGACAGGTTCACGCTGATTAAGATAAGCAAAGTGTGAATCCAGATCAATCGGTACACCATTATTCCTGCGTAATTAACTGGAACGACTGTATTTGTCGAAGTGTGTACTATTTCCGTTATTAATGTCAACAGAATCAGCTCTTTATAGTCAGGTGTGGAGCTCACCATCCATCAAAGGCATGTGACCATACCTGGGTCACGCCCTTCAGGAGAACTGTGCCCAAATGACACATTTACATATGCATTTTATGTGGACAGTTTGTATATATTTTCTCAGTTACAGCAAACACTTACTTCAATGGACCTGACATTTGTCAGAACAAATGCGCTCTGTTTAGTCGCGCTTCATTTTTCTGCACTTCAATTTTCGTGACTAGGTTCTTTAGGTGTCAGGGGTCTCCTCTGACAGTCTTGTCTGTGCTTTATTTTTTAATGTTTCTCTGTGTTGTGTTTGAGCAAATGGCCCTAGGCTTGTTCGAGATGAACTATACTAGCCTGCCACCGGCTGATGAGATCTTCCAGTTGTAGGCGAGGGGAGGAGTAAAGAGACGGCCGTCGACTCAGACACTTCATACTTTCTGTAGTGTGCTGAACCAACATCATTATGGCAGACCATGCAATGTTTTCCTTGATTGTATCTGAAGAAGTGGATGCAATTGAAATTCCCATGTTTTTGCATGAAAATCTTTATGGACAGCAAAGGCGTTATTTAAATATTAAGGTGTATTTAAATGTTACTTTTAAACAATTACACTTTATTTTTAGGTTTTTAATGCATTGTCTGTATAAATAATTGTCTGTATAATTCCTTAAGTTGTACAAGCTATATCATTATAGTTTTGTTACATCATTTAATTTGGTCATTTTTGTGTTGATATTTTTGTTACAGTTTTTGATAAGTGTCTTTGTACATTAATTTTTGACCTTCCACTATTGTGCCCTAATTACAATAAAAACTGTTTGTAATAATACTGTGAAATTAGTCTCATCTAAATATTTGGAGTCATAAGTTATATACTGTAGCCCTACATATTGAGTACAATTATTCTTTTTTTTTTTTTTCTTTTTTTTTTTAAAGAGAGGTTCCCAAAATACAACATTTTGTGGAGGATGTTGTCCCAGTCTACGGTCCCTCAGAATTTCAAAGTCACTTTAGGCTTCAAAAACGACAAGTAGAGGTGTGTAAGTAACATGTAAGCCACATAAATATTACAACTGTTTTTGTAACTCTTGCTATGCTGGATCTCATTACAGCCCTTGGTCCATTTTACATGAATGCACAACAGACTTACAAACAGCATTCTTGCATGCCTGTGGACACTGTCCAACCAAGACTCATATCGGGGGGTGGCAGACAGATTTGGTGTTAGTAAATCAAGTCTTGCCAAGCATCTACATGATTTTTGTTTGCTTGTTAACACTCACATGGCACATCACATTTCCTGGCCAAGAGGCCAAAGGCTGCAGATGTCAGTTAGATTTTGAGAGAGCTGGTTTCCACAACACAGTTTGTGCAGTTGATGGGTCTCACATCCCAATTATGAGACCTCACTGTAATAATCCCTTGGCATACTACAACAGAAAGCAGTTTTATTCAGTCATTCTTACAGGATTGTGTGATAGTCAACGGCTGTTATGCCATAGCAGTGTGGGTCACCCTGGTAGTTGGCATGATGCCAGGGCATTTCGTCTCACGGAGGTTGCTCGTCTTCCTGAAGAGGATCCACTGTCCCTGGTCCCTAAGGGAATGCACATCATTAGAGATTCTGCCTACCGTTTGTTGCCCCAACTTATGAGACCATACAGCAGGGGTCATCAAACTTGATCCCGGAGGGCCGGTGTCCTGCAGAGTTTAGCTCCAACTTGCCTCAACACACCTGCATGGAAGTTTCAAGTATACCTAGTAAGAGCTTGATTAGCTGCTTCAGGTGTGTTTGATTAGGGTTGGAGCTAAACTCTGCAGGGACACCGGCCCTCCAGGACCGAACTTGGTGACCCCTGCCATACAGAGATAATGGTCACTTGACCGCCAGACAGAAGCGCTTCAACAGAAAGCTGAATGCTGCTCGTGTAGTGATTGAGCATGCATTTGGCATAATGAAATAAAAGTTCTGGAGGCTCCGATTCCTGCAAATGAGAAACATCCAAAACATTAATTCAGCAGTCTCAGCTTGTTGCATTCTGCATAACATTTGCTTTGAGCCAGATGATCAACTTGATGTGCTGGATGAAGGTGTTGATGATGAACAACACCTCCTGCAACTTTACAACTGTAATGCAAGTCATTACAGAGACATGATTTGCAACCAAATCTAGGAGTTATAGAGTGATGATGAACTAAAAAGAGGGACACTTTGTATATTGGCACATATGGGTTTGGTATATGGGTTTGAGTGTACATGAACATATATTTGTCATTAAAAGTATTGTAAACAGAAACAGCCACTGAACATGGGTTTCAATCCCTAAGCCATACAAATAAAATAATGTTTCTGAAATTCCTGAAAAGACATCTGAAATGTCTTTCACACGTTTTCTCCATCACTCAAAAGTATATGAGTCACTATGGGTTTCAAGTGAAATAGATTGACAGCAAAATGTTTATCCTGAAGGAATTGTGCGTTTCACTCAATGCAGTTTTTGGGTAACACTTTAGAATACTGTTTCTTACTTACTGCATAACTAATAAGGAATTATTGAAGAACTAACAGGTAATTATTAATTAACACAACTCACTACTGTTAACTACTAAGGAAGATGTGTTAACTAATCAGTATGTAATACAATTTTATGATTGTGTTAAGTAACAGTTAGCTAATCAATAACTAATGTATTCTGTCATAACTCCTGAAGAACTACTATTAATTATCTACTAGTTAAGGTTCAAGAAAAATAACTATGAAATAACTACTACTGAACAGTTATACGCAAATAGTCACTATAATAATCAGGTTGTGGCCCACAAATTAAGTACCTGAGTAAAAGTACAAGAAGATGTTCATGTCTTTCTTTCTTCAGTCGTAAAGAAATTATGTTTTTTGAGGAAAACATTTCGGGATTTCTCTCCATATAATGGACTTCTATGATGCCCCCGAGTTTGAACTTCCAAAATGCAGTTTAAATGCAGCTTCAAAGGGCTCTAAACGATCCCAGCCGAGGAAGAAGGGTCTTATCTACACTCTTAAAAATAAAGGTGCTTCACGATGCCATAGAAGAACCTTTTTGTCTAAATGGTTCCATAAAGAACCTTTAACATCTGAAGAACCTTTCTGTTTCACAAAAGCTTGTTTGTGGTGAAAGAAGGTTCTTCAGATTATGAAAAGGTAAGAAAGCGATGTTCTTTGACTGAATGGTTCTTTGTGGAAGCAAACATGGTTCTTCTGTGGCATCGCTTGAATAACCTTTTGAAGCACCTTTATTTTTAAGAGTGTAGCATAACGATTGGTTATTTTCTAAAAAAAAAATTACAATTTATATGATTTTTAACCTCAAACGCTCCTCTTGTCTAGCTTTGCGTGAACTCTGTTTTTTCCAGTTCATGGAAAAACTCCCATCTCATTTTCTCCTCCAACTTCAAAATCGTCCTACATCGCTGCAGAAGTACTGATGTAGGATTAGTAACTAGCTAGCTATCTGGCTAACATCTACAAATAAATTACAAAATGTAGCCTTTATTTTGTTGCCTTTGTTGTCTGTTAGACTATTTTAGGCATTTCATATTGCTCATATTTTTCTTTGTTGTAATAAGTAGGCTACTTGTCACTGTAGGCATAGTTGTGGGTTGCATTTTTCTGTTTGGGAGTAGGGTATAACTCATGTCTGGTCTCTTCAGACCAGCATTTTCTGATTTTTTTTAGTGAGGGGTGGGGGGCGGAAATCTAAAATCTCGCCTAGGGCACCAACAGAGCCTGGGCCGGCCCTGCACACACACACACACACACACACACACACACCCACCTGTTTGCTGTTCAAACTCAAATTTGAGGCAATCTGCGGTGATCACAAATTCATGTACAGTTTATGTAAAGCTAAAGCCTCCCTAAAAATGGCCTAGCGACACCCATGACCTCTTTCATGGTCTTTCCAACATTATGAAAAATAACATTCGATTTGGATGGAAGAGAATAGAAGGATGGCATTTGAAGGAAATCTTGCATGTTTTAAAATGTTCTGATGGACTCATGAATGATCAGCAGATGGAGCCACTGATCAGGAAAAAACTGTCACAAACACATATGAAGTAGGCCTACATTCTTAGCACAGAAACATATCTATATCTATTGTGACAGGTCTCCTGCTCTTCCTGACACTAGCTATGCTTAGTTGTGAATTTAACTTATGCACAATATACTAATATTATTAATAAATCACCTGTGCCTCAGAGCAAGCAGATAAAACACATTAAATGCGGTCATTGCTTTTGGAGGTGGATGCTGCTGTTGGGGAACACAGTCCTGGAGACAGTTCTGGGAGGCAGTTATATAGAAATAGTTTGACCACAGACGTTGCTCGGGCATTTCAGAACGACCGTAACAACATTTCAGATGCTATGGAACGAGATTAATCTGATGTCTAATGTGTGATTAATGTGCTTAGAGCACAAAGTCACATGACTTTTTTTGATGTGTATGGAGGAATTTATTCTGCAAATGTGTTTCCATCTCTGTTCACATTAACTCCTTTTTGCTCAAGACAAAAACCACCTCAAGCAACACTTTTTTTTGCGAATTAAGGATTTTTAAACCCTGAAATTTGGAGTTTGTGCCAGATGTTGCCCGAAATGTGAATAAAAACAGGGAGTGACGATATAGACATCTATCAACTAATTAAGTAATGTGAATATGGAGAAACACAAACATTGTTCACCATGTCAGGGTTTTTGGACCTGCACATTGTTTTTGAAAAAAAAAAATTTTTTTTTGATTTTGCTTTTCTTTGTTTTCTTTGTTTTTTTTCTCATGCAGAAAGGACCCATTTATAATAATTAATAGTCAATTTGATCATTTGAATGTAAATGTAGCTATCATATATTGACTGAAATGGAGTATTAAAAAAAAATGGAGTAAAAAAATGGAGTACAATTTTTTTTTGATTAATGTGTGAGTCAAAGTTCAGAAATGAACAGTGAGCAAACCAGACCTACTTCAAGACCTTGATAACTGCTTCAAGAACATGAATTCAAGCTAATAATACAGTCCCATCTGATCTATTTTGATCTATTTTCAGACTTTTTTCAGACCATTGCAGGCCTTTTATAAATGCTATCACTAAAACAGTGACAAATTTAAACAATATTCAGTTTCATGTCTCCCTGCTCTCTGAACTCTTGCTGGTTATGTTCAGTATAAAACACGCTCATTTGAAAACTGTGATTTAAGGTGAAAGTGAAGTTGCACAAGTGGTTGTATATATTGTCTCACGGAAACGGAGCAATTCCTGTTTCTTCACTGTTTATGGAGTTTTTGATTTAAAACAGATTCAGAATGGTGTTTCAGGTAAATGCAGATCTTGAGCTAAAAACTCATCACCAAACACCAATGACTTGTACATACTCTATATAGACAAAAGTATTGGCACCCCCTTCTTTAGAACAGAAAAATGCACTTCCAAATCTGTGGCAACAACGATGGGAACATAATTCATGTATTTAAAAATTGTATTTCATCTCTGTTGCAACAGTTTTGTAAGTGTCTAAAATGACTGAACCCATATGTACAAGTCATTGGTGTTTGGTGATGAGTTTTTGTCTCAAGGTCTGCATTTACAGTCACACCAGAGGTGTTAAACTGGGATTAGGACTTGGTTTTATGCAGACCAGTCAAGTTCTTCCACACTGACTCAATCAATCATTTTCTTTTTGAACCTTGTCTTATACACAGAGACATTGTCATGTTAGAATAGAAAAGAGTCCAAACTGTTGCTATAATATTAGAAGCACACAATTTCCTAGAATATCATTATATGCTTTAACATTAAGATTTGTACTCATAGAAATTACTAAAGTAGTCAAACATGTTTGTTAGAAGGGGGTGCCAATACTTTTGGCAATATAGTGTATATAATTGCATAACACTATAAAATTAACGTTTTAAATATACAAAGTTAGAATACATCAACAATATGAAAGTAAAACACCCAGCAGGTGGCGGCAAGTATATTTAGAGTAAGACATTAAATCATTCATTCAAACGGCAGATTCATTCAGTGAGGAATAAAGTGAATCATTCAATATCAAAGGCTGCTGTGTGTTGCTTGTAGGTGCTTTTCAGCTGTGGCGTTGTTTGGACTCTTCATCAAAATAGAGCAAAATGAGGAAATAGTTACAATATAACTCACTCAAAATTTACTTGTTATATTGATTTTATACTACAGTTCAATAAAGATTTTCAACGGAGCTGATATTCATGGAAAACACTCTTCCTGATGTGATATTCCTTAACTGTATATAATTTTATAATCTCAGAGTAACACAAAATGTGATAAATCTTACAAAACCATCAACCTTATCAATTGCATACTGTACATGAAAGAAAAAGCTGCAAAGCTGTTTACAAAAAACAATACGACTAAAAATAAGCAAATTATTGCCTACAGACAGTTAACAATTACGAGCAATATAAATGAGGAGAAACTTCAGCTCAAACACATCAAATCACATCAATTCACTGCTTCATTACAAACAATCAGATCCTGACGGTTACAGACAGTAATACCACTGAAATAATCTAAACTAAAAATATTAAAAATGAACTAAATGAATCCCCACTGATTTGTTCATTTGAAGTCAATTTAATTAAAATTATTTTTCAGCTCAACACACTCAATGCTAATCAATCATATTATTCAAATACATTTGTTGCAAATATGCACTTATGAAGGCAGATCCATGATGATGCTGCATTTATTAATTACTTTTTTGTTGTATTGGCTTTAAATGTGGAGATTAATTTTGTTGCTGAAAAGTTAACCTACCATTTGCAATATATTTATACAGCAGTATATTTATATTGATTACCATCTTGTAACAGGTTCTTGTGTTGAAATCAATCACTTTGTTACAGTATATTCCTCTTTTGTAAATCATGCTGAATTATAGTTTCTGCTAAATTAATGCTATACATGTAGACATTCACTTGTAGACTTTTTTTTAATAAAAACACTGTTGTACATCAGTTGTGTTGTAGTTATAATATTTTCTGTATGTGATGTGAGGCTGTTTCTCCATCGATTCAGCAATATGTGAAATATTAAACTCTTATTTTGACTGAACGCAGTGAGTCTGACATATTTACATGTTCAAATCTATTCTTTCCATGGATTCAGACAATATTATTATGTTCAGGAGTTTAATGAAATGTCACAACAGTGTCATGAAGCATCAGTTTGTGTTTATATGTGAAATATATACTTTAACTCAATATATAAACAGTTAATCTCACATTAGCAGGATGTTTTTCTTTCTCAGTCTTTATCCTAATGATAAATGTGTTTTTTTTATAACATATGCAATGATTTAAAGTGTAAGTATATGAATACATGTCATACCTCCTCTACCAGGCATTTTCATGACAGTGAGAAGAACAGATAAATGTTTAACTCTTGTGCATCTATAAAAAAAAAGTTACACTTAGGTTCATAGTGGACAAAAATGTCCATGTCAAAAAAACGGTCATAAAAATGTGAAGCTTGGGAGCACAGAGTTAAGTTTGGTCTCATCTTAAAGAAGACCCATGGCAGATTATTGTTGAAGTAAAACAAGTTTAAAAAGTGAAACCAAAAAAAAGTTATACAGGTTTAAGTTTATGAAAATGATTTATGAACAATATTTTATTTTATATTATATTTTATATATGAAACATGTTGAACTCTAAACCTGCTAGAAAATCAAAGCCATAAATCTAAACAGGTTGTGTTCCAAATTTGAGGTTGATATCTCAAAAAATGAGCTTTCAGTAAGATATTGTTTGGGCGCAGTACCACATTTTCTCCATTAGATGCAGCAAAACTCTGCTGGAGCTCACAGTGCTTGAGTTATGATTTACAGTAGAGTTTATCTCAAATATTACACACACACAATTTTTTTTATGACACGCATACAAACCACACTCTGACATCCACACCAACACACACTCACACACACACACACACACACACACACACACACACACACACACACACACACACACACACACACACAATTATAGCTGCATTATTTTTCCAATTGTCTCTATAATATGCAGAAGCAGAAAACAGGAATAAAGCAAGTATTTGCTTTATAGACCCTTTATAGACCAAACCTGAAAATATCTGGTAAAAAATAGTAAAAAATTAAATTTTGAACCCTTGCCAACAGAATCAAAGCCTATTAACAAAAAATGCTTCATTTTACAGTTAAACGGCACAGCGATTAAAAATATCAGTTTTAATGGATTTCAATGAGGATGTTTTTGTCCAAAAGGTCCTGAGAGGAACTATTTTTTGTACTTAGTGTAAAATAGATTTATTAAAGGAAATGAGGGTGGAATATTAAAATTCCAATAAAAATACACACCTGAGCCAAAATGTATGCAGTTAGCATTAACACAGGCAAAATCATCAAAAAAACTAAACTAAAATGGACAAAAATGTCCAAAAGGGTGCACAAGGGTTCATTTGATAAAAACAAGGTGTTTGATGGTCTTCCAGTGGATCTTTTTTTAAAAATCACTCTAAAGTGTTCTGTCTGATAAAAGATGATTGTTAATGACGTACAGTACAGTATGATTAACAACTCAAATGATATGCTGACACATGAATGTGCAAATAACTTTTACAAAAACCCCTGAAACTAATCCTGTTTTCTGCTATTACAATAAATGTTTATGCACAGGTATTTCTGAAGAAAATAAATACAAATATGATTGTGTGGTTTCACTTTCACTTTAAACTGCTACAGTAATGTAATGTAAAGGGGAGTGTTTTAAACTGAACATAACCTGGTAGATGGTTGGACAGTTAGCTTTATAATTTTATTGGGAAACATTAAATCTGTAAATTATAGAGTCAGCATGTGTTCAATGGTCTTTGTTTTCCCTCCATAACAGGTGAAATGTTCATCAGGTGTTTTAAGTAAAACCAATTCCTGTGTTACCTCTTGGTTAGTTACAAAATCTCCTGCAAAAACTGTTACGTAAAGGCAAAATGACCCGAAACACACAGACTGTAGAGGCTACTGAACATTATCGAGCTCATCTCATAGACTCCTTTTTGTAGAATCAGTTTCTGTCTCCTAAACGTACCTCTGATTCCTAAATCAACACTTAAACCAGCACATCACTGCATCGGTGACAGTTTTTACGCATAGTTTTAGTGACAACAAACAATATACAAACTTGCACACGTTTGGAGGTTGATTTTAACCTCTTGAATGATATGAAGCTGCTCTGAATTCACCAAGGTTCAATAATGACAGAATGTGATTCAAGAAGTGTTTTGTAGCTTGAGGTTGTGTTTTAACATGAAACACTGTTCGTGAAACAGGTCCATCTTGTTTCCCCACCCTCTGTGGTATTGTGTTTCTAGGTTAAAGGTTCATTTCTCAAATTCTAAACATATCCTCATTAAATGTTTGCAAAAGTAATAGTCAATTGATTTGTCAGGTTTATATTTATTCATTTAACAGATGTTCTGTTGGAATAAAACAGCAGTTTTTCTTAAGAAGACATCATGGAAAGAGCTGACAATACATTGTTTTTATATTTATATATTTACATAGATTTGTAATTTGATGCACAAACTAAACTAAAAATAAAAAAGACCTGTTCTTGCATTTCAATGAATGTTTAAACCAAAATGTTTAAAGCCCTAAAATGAGATATCAAATGATTTCTCCAACTATAAACACACATCTGAGACTAATGGAGCCTAATCATTTTAGGTTTTTAATTTTCTTCCTTTCCTTAAAAGTTTCTCCTTTTTGTAGTAGAATAGGGAAAAAGATATGACTTTTCTTAGATACATTTTTTTTATTATTATTATTTTTTGCTTATGTTATTTAGCCACTGTACATCTAAAAACAAATGTAATCAAAGCCATGAAATGCAGGCGATCATCAAGTCAACTGTATAAATATCAATAAATGGTTCACACATTTACTGTTATAAAGTGAAGCTTAATTCAAAGGTCTTTACTAATATATAAATGCAATGAGCCTCATATCATTTTGTGTTGCATTAATGTTCCTGTGTCATTTCACCTTTCAAATGAGAATTATGTTATTCATATAATATGCTTTTAATGGAAGTGAATATTGCACTGCTATTTGTTGTTTGTGCTCACTGTACTCAGATCAGCAACAAACACAGCAGAATGACATCTCAGGTAAAATAAGAGACATCTTATATATACAAAAAAATAAAATTTTACATTATATATACAGAATTTAACAGTAAAGTCTTCCATTGGAAGTGTGTCACTGTTTTTTTACAGGCTACACAAATATTGTAAAATCATGTAAAAGTCTGAAAGACAAAATATATATTGGTTTAAAGCTTTGTCAGAACAAAGCTCGTAATCACGACTTCATAAGTGGGAAATATGGCATTTCTGATAGCACATGAAGACAGCATTAGCGTCTATACCGCGGTAACAAGACGACAAAACTCCGCAAACTTACCGAGATCGCTTGGTTTTGACACCAGATTGATACCTTTGTCGAATGAAGTGAATTTCTTCACGTCTTCAGACATTTTAAACAACGTAAGCTTCTCAGACTTCCCTGTCGTCTTTCCCTTTCTGCAGAGATTCTCCAGCAAGTGTTTTCCTCATCAATGTTCCTCGTGCAGTCAGAGGAGGAGCTGAAGAGAGCCGGACACTTACCCTAGTTTTCTGCGTGGAGGGGGGGGTCATTCGCGGGCCGTGCCCCCCCCAAACGAGTTACTGCCCCCCCCCCCCCCCACTTTTCATCCTCTCCCCTCCTTGCTGAACGTGATCGATTTCGAAAGCGAAAGTGAAACCAATAAAACAGCGCACATAAGAAAGCCATTGCATGCTTTAGCGAGCGTCAGCAACTGCACGCGATCATAGATTGCACGATTATCTCCCTCCCCCCCCCACACACACACACACACACACACACACACAACGTGATTTGTGCCCCCCCTAGAAATTCAAATGCCCCCCTGATGGAGGTGCCCTGGCGCCGGCTCTATTGCAGATTCAATACGTGTGTCAGATTAACAGATAAATAAATGTAATTTATAATAGAACATTACACTATAGTTCAAGTTTTCTTTATTGTTCAAACTTGCAGTTTTCACAATTGCTAATGCACATTTCTTGAAATAGCCCTACTGAAAATGTGCAACGGACAAGTTGTATAGCCTATAGAATATGCATAATGTTACGCCTGGTGTTACGTCTATAAATGTATGGTTATTTATATTATAACGTATATGCTTATTTATATTAGGCTATAACTTTATGGTTTAGTTGTGCAGCTGTCGTAGTAGAACAGTTTGCATTTATGAAAAACACATTTTAGACATCATTGCTATTTGAATTTCTGCATGTGTCAAGCATGGGACTCACATGACTTTACATTCATGCTTTGGACTCAGTTTTTGGACTCATCGGCCTGTTTTCTCTTAAAAAAAACAATCTTGAATTTAATACATATGTTTATCTACACTAATCATTGCTTCACTTGTACCAGCTACATGGTCATCCAATCATTGTTCTTAATTACTAAAATATTTAGATTTATGCATTCATTTTCATTATATACTTTAACAGATTTATGACTGAATACATAAATGAATAAACAGCGAATAAGGGAAATTAAAGAATAACATAATAATACAGAAAGAATATTAATAACTGAGTGCTTAATAATAAAGTCATGTGTAAACAGTGTAAGCATGGTAACATGATGTGGTTAATTTAGTTGTAATTCTGCAGATGTCCAGCAGGTGACATCATGGGTCACTCTATGACGAGCTTCATTTTCTCCAGAGCACTGGTGATTAAGAGCATAATTATGCAGAAAAAGACTGACTGATTTACATAGAGGACCAGCGTGACAATGGAAAATCTTGAAATACGCAGGAAATAATATATGCAATCTATTTACATTTATTTGCAAATAGATAAACATACCACAGAATTTTAAAATAAATAAAAATGATTTAATAAAAAATATTTAAAATGGAAGCCATTCTTCCAGTGCAGTTACTGCTGCTATTCAGACTCTATTTGCCTTGGTGCCAGTTTGCATGGCTGATCTTCATAATAGTCATGACCAGGCTTTAAACAAATAAAGCAAAACTCATAGTCACATTCAGGGCATGTCATGTTATTACATCCATCACTAGTGTGTTCAATCAGCACGCCACAAGATGTGCATGCACGGATTTGTGGACACTGTGCTTCATTTTTAAAGTATGTTAAAGAGATGATTGGACAGTCTTTCAGCAGTTTCTTGTCAATGGTACATCCCACATTACCACATCGATCAGCACGATTGTGAGGCCCTTTCCACTCTCTCAAACAATTCCAGCAAAAATCATAGGAATCTCCAGTCCTTTCTGTGCAAACAGGGCACTCCACACAGAGATTGGAAACATCCAACCTTTCAATAAAGGTGCTACAACCAGGACACTGAATACGGAAAGAGAAAATACAGAGGTGCAAGGTCAGAGCCATCACACTTGACCCATCAACTCCCTTATTAATGTTATACTTCTGCAAGATAATAATGTACTTACAACCCTGAAGTCAACTAAATTCTTAACAGTGTTCGTCCCAAGCTGTTCCTCAAAACTCAGTTGCTCTTCAAGTGTAAGTTTTGCCAGTTTTCGCACTTCATCGTATGGCCATGTTTCCTCACAATTGTCCACTGGGCATCTGAATTCAGTCTGTCCCTGAAATTAAACACCAGAGATCATAATTAGACATTCGAATGGGTTGCTGTTGCTGCCTTAAAGGGATAGTTCACCCAAAAAATGAAAATTCTGTCATCATTTACTTAACCTTTAAGTAGTTCTAAACCTGTATGAATGTGTTTGTTCTGCTGAACACAGAGGAAGATATTCTGTGGGAAACAGAGCAGTTCTGGATCATAGTATGTTTTCTCCTACTATGGAAGTCAATGGTGCCCCAAAACAGCCTGATTACAAACGTTCTTCAAAATATCTTCCTTTGTGTTGAGCAGAACAAACACATTCATACAGGTTTGGATCTACTTGAGGATGAGTTTTGACAGAAATGACAGATGACAGAATTTTCATTTTTGGGTGAACTATCCCTTTAAATTTTCAAATTTAATCAATCAACTTAAATTATATTGAAGTGACTTAGAAAATCAAGTTGAATCTCATAGAGGTTAAAAATAAAGGTTAAACTAATTTGGGTTAATTAGGTTAGAGTACAATGCTACACAACTATAGTGTAATGTGCACAGATTCCCTCACTTTGTCCATCTGAGCTCTGCAACAATCAGTCAGTGTCTCTGGATCTGTGACGTGACCGCAGGATAACACAGCTCTTAAAACATCTGGAGCATCATCATATTCATCTGAAAGGGACAAGGTTTGGTAAATTACACTAAAATGTGCTGTATTTATCATGTTCGAGTATGCACAATACAGGCTATTATATTTGATGTTTTCGTTTCACTTTTTATTAAAGAATATAATTGCTTATTTCTTTACAGAAGCCTGTTGAATGAATGTACCTGGTTAAAAAGGACATTTATTATTAAAAAAACAGAAAACTGTAATTACAACACTGTCGTCGTAATAAATAGGACTAAATAAATAAATAACAAATGCTCTCTTTAATTAACGTTTGTACTTATTTGGAAGAGGCGTTTACCAACTCTGTAATTAATTTAAATTACACACGTAATTTAGTTCTCGTTCGTCTATTTCTATTGTCAAGTTTTTCCCAGCAGGCACCAGTCGTCTATGTAACGTCAGGTTGACGTTGGACATGACGTCAGACAGACGTTGCATTTTGGTTGAAAATGAAAATCAGGTTGACGTCAATATTTGACGTTGACTTAACGTTGGATTTTGGTTACACAACCTAAAAACAACTAAATCTCAATGTCAGCTGACGTCGGTATTGGACATCAATTTAACATTGACATTAGACGTTGGATTTACATTGGATTTTGGTCACCTGACGTCGCAACCAAAATTTAACCAAATATCAATATCTTATTTGTGTGCTTTTTTCACACAACACGTCGTTTCAAAGCAGCTTTAGCGAAATAGAGTCAAACTGACCTACAGAATAAGACCTGTGCTGTAAACTGTCAAGAAATACCTAACCTTTCATCTAAACTAGACTTTTGTTTCAGTTTGCTAACAGATATAGACAGCACAGGCTAAGCTTACATCAGTTTCATATGATAAACAAGAAAATAACAGAATCAGATGTCATCAAATATGTAACAAATCATCAAATTCAGCTGTAAAGCAGACAAGTGTCATTATTCAGATTAGTTTTCTCATCTTAAGTTGTGTTTAGTCAGTGCAGGCAATCACAACAATATAGTATTTCTGATTATTAGATCCCAACTAATCAAACCCGAGGCAAACAGTGGCCAGAAACTACATCAAATAACAGAAAGAGAGACAAAAGCCTTGAGAGAAACCTGGCTCGGTCTGTTCAGTTATATATAGCTGATATATTTACATTTACATTTATGCCTTTAGCAGACGACTTACATTGCATTCAAGTTACGTTTTTTTTCTCTCTCTATATACAGTATATATATATATATATATATATATATATAATAACACACAATGACGCATAATAACGCACAGTATATTTAGCATTCGTGTGTCAGGTTAATTGTCAGTTATTTATTAAATAAGTTATGAAGCATGCACTTACCGATATCGTTTGGTTTTGTCACCAGTTTAATACCTTTGTCGCGTGGAGTGAATTTCTTCATGCTTTCAGACATTTTTAACAGCGTCTGTTCTTAAACTTCCGTGTTATTAAAGTCAAATCTCAGAGTGTTTTCCCACTCAGTTACGTGTACACGGTCACGTGCCACCGCTGTTTACGGGAATCACCAAAGTCTCTGTCAAGGGTTAGTTATACAGTCTCTCAAACACGACCGCGTTTTAATTATGTTTTGCAAGACTACCAGGATTTGCAGTTTTTTTCTCTCAGAGGCAGCGCCATACACTGAAAAGCCTTTATGCTTCGTGTAAGATTCATGTGTTCAGATTTTATTTGACAAATATTGAATCGAAACTACTTTGTCTGTATGTTGCTGATCACTGCGCACGCGTCAGCACTGAGGCAGATATTTGTTAAGCAAACAGGTAGCAGCATTAACTAGTGCAATCACAATCTGGCAGGTAGTCAAAACACCTGGAGCTGTTGAAGTCGAACACACCCTTTAACTCTGACTCACACAGATCACCATATATATATATATATATATATTAATATGGATATGACTAAATATTTTGTTCTAATATGTTAGATCCCAGTCCAAACATTACAAATCTCTTCTTGAACGTTTGTGGTGTATTTGAATTCAACATATGAAACTATGTTTATTATTATTTTTTAAGTTTAGGTTTAAGTTTTGTTCATGTTCTATACAGTTCATCACACTGTCTTTAAAACGAGTCTGACTTGCTTCCCCAGTCTTAATGGTATTTGTAGAAAACCCATTTCTGAATTTACACAAACATAAAAAGTGATGTAGAGTTCATCTTTTTATAATAATGGGTTTATAGTTAATCAGTAGAAAGCATGTAGTTGATCTTTGTAGTTGGCACTTTAGTTGAAAAGTCATTTCTTTCAGTCAAATTTAACAACTTTTCATTTTTTTTACTACATTTGTAAATGATCACACACTCTATTTGTAATACTAATAAGAGCTAATACAACTAATACCACAAAATATCAAGATATTCTCTTAATGCATTGATCATATACACTCTTAAAAATAAAGGTGCTTAAAAGGTTCTTCAAGCGATGCTACAGAAAACCATGTTTGCTTCCACAAAGAACCATTCAGTCAAAGAACATCTCTTTCTTACCTTTTTATAATCTGAAGAACCTTCTTTCACCACAAAGCAGCTTTTGTGAAGCAGAAAGGTTCTTCACATGTTAAACGTTCTTTATGGAACCATTTAGACTAAAAGGTTCTTTGTGAAGCACCTTTATTTTTAACAGTGTACCTTCTGATGTTTGTGCTTTTAATGTCCCTCTGAAAATTATGTCATTACCTGAAAGGTGCTTATTTATTTATTCATTTGGACTAACCAGTTTTAATTTACAGTGTCTCTGTCATTTGACTTGGGCTTTAAATACCTGATTAACTCTTCTTCCAGCAGCAAGCTCAGCTCTCTTAATGAGGTATTGACCAGACTTTACCCTGCTTAGCTTTATGGTGAGTTCAGCTACAGAAATACATTGTGTTTAGCAACTGTGTTTTGTTACACTGATTTTTTGTTACACTTACTTTAAACCACTTTTCACTTGATGACATGCTTCTGTTAAATAACAAAGTTAATCCCTCCCGTCCTTGCCTCCCCCTCCCCTCTTTTACCCCACACAACACTGAACTCTGACACTACGACCCCCCCCCCCCCCCCCCCGCAGCTCCCCACATCCCCAGGACCTTACACCCCCCCCCCCCCCCACGCACACACACACACACACACACACACACACTTACAAACTGTGACCCGCACCAGTCACTTTGTGCAGCACTGGACTGATCTCTACCTCATCCAGCATTGTCTGTAAACTACCTCTTCTGACAGTCTGATAAAAGACTGTTCTTTTTTTGCACTACACATACATCTGCACAGTTTTGTTTATTTAACTGGTTTGCACTCTATCTGCCATGTGCCTTATGCCACTTTATCTATCTCTTTTTTTTTCTTTTTCTACAGTGTCCTCATTTGTATATCTGTATAGTTTGTATGTACATATGTTTAAACTGTATTTATCTGTATATGAACGTCTACTGTCAGTGTTTAATGTTAACTGTATGCACCAAGGGTCTGAGAGTAACGCAATTTCAATTCTCTGTATGTATGTGCTGTACATGTGGAAGAATTGACAATAAAGCAGACTTGACTTGATAAGAGAGAAGTTTTTAGTGAAGATCCAAAGAGCAGTTTTACAATTAAAACTGATTTAATCCATGTGATATCTGACTATTATGATGTAATTTTAAAACATTCTAAACAAACATCTAGCATAAAGAATAGTGCAATGACTTGTCTTTCTAATTCCATATTTGATCTATTAAATTGTTTAATAATGTCACTTCTCTTTATTTTATATTTATTTACTTTTTGTCCCTAAAACAAACAGTAACTGTGATCAGCGAGGAGTTATCTTAACAGTGCTGAAATAACTTGTTAATTATGGATTGATAAGAGCCCACGAGGAAGCAACATTGTATTGAAATATTGCTACAGTCACCAATTTCCTTACTTTTATTGTGGAAAGAAAAATATATCATATATATGCATATAAAACATTTTAGTTCCCATTCCAAAAATTGCTTTCAAATATTCTTATTGAACATTTGTGGTGTACTCGAATTCAACATATACTTTAATGAAACATATTGATTTATTATAATCTTGTGACATTAAATTTAAAACACTATTCTCAGTAAAACAATGATTTAGTAATAAATAAGTTAAAATTCACCACACAATTTGTAATGCATAGACTATACAAGCATCTTCACATGATCTCTTTAAAATGTCAACATTATGAGTAAAAAGACAAGATCATAAACCCAACATTCTTATAATGTGTTGTGACCTGAGAGAAACTCGTCCCTGGTGTATGTTCTGGTGTTGAAGTCATTTATGACAGGATCATTAGAAGAGACACAAAGACCTGAGACTGTTGTGCTGCTGTGTGTCCCACAGGGATATTGCTCCAGCTACACTACATCTTCACAGGACTCTAAAAGAGATAGAATAATAAAAACAATACTTTAACTTTTTTATCCAAAATGACTTACAAATGTAGAACATCACAAGATATCTGATGTTATGAATATACACAGGGATCACATAAGTGTTTACTGTATTTGAGCTGTATTACAGCAGAATTGAATGTTGTTTGCATTATGCAGACACTATTTTCCAGTTTAACACTGTAAAGCTGCTTTGGCACAATCTGTAATATATAAAGTGAATTATAAATAAAGGTGACCTAACTCTATTTAGCACTGAACACTTTGGATCACCAGAAAGCAATACTAGCTGGAAACAGAGCCAGAGTGATTATGTTTTATATTCTGACCCCATTTCTTTGGATAGCAAAGGGCATGCCATAAATATCTCTGTTATTATGCCATCTAAATGCTTAAATGATGTAAAGAAACCATCTCTCAGATGATTATATCATCATATATTAAGGTATAATAACACAATATGCCATGAGTCTTCAAACATGTCTTTATTTCTTCTGTGGAATAAAAAAATAATAATATTTTGAAAGATGTCAGTACAAATAGTTTCCGTTCCCATTGACTTTCACTGGATAGGCAAATAACAGCAGTAAAAAAAATACCCT
>JAPDDO010000360.1:0-45000 GCA_027422415.1 Schizothorax lantsangensis | reverse complement strand
ACTCACATACACACACACACACACACACCTGGAGCAGTGGGTCACAAACTTTCACCTCAACTTCTGACACCATCATATTCCAATAAAAAACTGAAGGCAAACACTTGCACACAAATGTAACTACAGCCATAAACAAAGACACTTGTTATAATTCCTGTTTATCAAAAACTGTATTTTCTATGAATTGTTCTTCTTTTCTGCATTTCCACCGCTCTCTAGTTTATATATGAATAGTGTTAGGAATAATGCTTGTGATGTTATATTTTAGAAGTTACTTTGGATAAAAGTATCTGCTAAACGAATAAATGGAAATGTGAATAATTTTTTTTTGTAAATATATAAGTATCCCATTGACATTTTTTTCTACTGTTATTTAGGAGAAGTCTGTGTAGTCTCATGGCAGTCACTGTGGTAGTTGATATCAATGCTGTCAGACATGTTCTTACAGAACAGAATTAGTTTGTCTCGGTGCGACACCAGCTGAGCATGAAATGAAATGAGTTGATGTTTGTAAGCACTCACGGGCAGATTTTAAACAAGCAAAGCAAAACTGCTTCCTGCATTCACGACATGACATTATTTTACATCCAGTATTATGTTCTATCAACACACCACAAAATGGACATGCGCGAATCGCTGGACACTGGACATGACCATCGGTCCCCTTATATACTACTGATGATAAAGTGACCATTGTACAGTCTCTCAGCAGTTCCTGATCAGCGCTTCTACATCCCACATTTCCACACTGATCAGCACGAGGCCGAGGACCTTTCCACAATCTCTCACACTTCCAGCAGAACTCAAAGATGCGTCCAGTCTTCCCTGTGCAAACTGGGCACTCCACACACAGATTGTATTCATCCAACCTTTCGATGAAGGTGCCACAACCAGGACACTGAATATGAATATATAAAAAACAGAGATGCACATGTTAATAAATTGCATGTGTTATTTCTGCAACACTTTTCATCCGTCCTCTAACAGCAACATTGAGAGTCCAAAAAAAACCCTAAACCTTATAATCACAAGATCAAAGCAAGAAATGTACATACATCCCTGAAGTCGACTATCTTCTTAGCAGTGTTCGTCCCAAGCTTTTCCTCAAAACTCAGCTGCTCTTCAATTGTAAGCTTTGCCAGTTTTCGCACTTCATCATATGGCCATTTCTTCTTGCACAGCGGACATCTGAATTCAGTCTGTCCCTGAAATGCTTATGGTTAGTCTTTAATATGATAGTCATAATAACACTGATATTATAATCACTTTGAAGTATAACAATGTTCACGACAGACTCACATCGTTCAGCTGAGCTCTGCAGCAGTCAGTCAGTGTTTCTGGATCTATAACATGACCACACGACAGCTGAGCCCTTAAAACACCCGGGTCATCATCATATTCATCTGGAAAAATCAGAAAACTATGTGAAGTCCACTAACATATGCCATATTCATCATGAAGTCCAGAAAACTCTACTTATTCAAGATATTCTGGTCATTTATTCAAAAGATCATGTTGAGAAATATTTTCTGAAATGCATAATGTAAAAGCATGTAACTATTCTTTAGTTTTACATTTCACTTTCACTTTTTATTAAGGCCTATTTACATTAAAGCATCACATACGGTACAAAACCATCTATAACACGTCAAACTACTAAACTGGCGCAGTTAAAGAAAGAAAGAGAGAAAAATGCTCTCACCTTATTTGTTATGAATATATAAGCCTTCGATAAAAATACTGCCTGCAGTTAGTGTTGCTATAGTAAATGCATGGTGGTAATTCACGTGATTCGAATCATATGGAGTCATCCACAATAAAACCTATACGAGGAAGTCTCTGAACTACAACATACATATCACATATGTATAACACTTACCGAGATCGCTTGGTCTTGACACCAACTTGATGCCTTTGTCGAATGGAGTAAATTTTTTCATGTCTTTAGACAGTTTAAACAACGTCTGTTTCTGTGTGTCTGCGTCGAGTCTCTCTCCGTCAGATCACGTGACGCGCAAACACACAGTCAGTGCTGAAAGTGAAACTAACACTGACACAATGTAGCAGAGACATCTTTCTATCACACTGCTGCATGAGCGCCGCGAGGATCCGCGTTAATGGTCAGGGTTCAATGGTGCTTAATCCATATTTATAATTGTATTTTTCCTTCCGTTTTATGACTTAAAACAGCAAAATATTGTTTATGCATCTGTCTTCTGCTGAAGGTCTCCGGGCATTTGGTACGGAACTGTGCTTTATTCATTATCATCTATGGGTTAGTGCTTATAATTAGAATATGTGTTCGAATTACAGTGTATTCAAATCATTGTGTAACAACAGAAACTAAACAACCGATGTACTGTATCTGTATTCGTATTTACCTGTTAGGCTAATTATTATCTAGATCAAATCACGCTAGATCGCATAATGTCAGTCTTAACTAACATCTTTTGTTCATGCATTTAGTTATTTGTTTATTATTTTGTTTGAGTATTAGGTAACACTTTATTTCGATAGTCCACTTTAGACATTCTACTAATAAGTAGCTTTGTAACTACATGTCAACTAGCAGTCATTAGAGTATCAGTAGCAGAGCCGGCGCCAGGAGCACTGATTGGGGGGGGGGGGGGGGGGGGGGGGGGGGCTGAGGTAACGAAAGGGTGCGATGACGTAACGCAAAGTAAAAAAAAAAAAACATATGTGGCCCAT
This sequence comes from Schizothorax lantsangensis, assembly GCA_027422415.1. Taxonomy (NCBI): domain Eukaryota; kingdom Metazoa; phylum Chordata; class Actinopteri; order Cypriniformes; family Cyprinidae; genus Schizothorax; species Schizothorax lantsangensis. The sequence goes on along the minus strand of JAPDDO010000360.1, from coordinate 42,291 downwards.
TCACGTATTTGTCGGACCGTAAACAAACCTGCCCGCGCTACTACTACAACTATTCGAATACTGGGTTCACACACAGATAGTGTTTTGGTCTCAGACAGGTCAGTGGAAGAGGTTTTTTCAGTGCAGTGTTTTAGAATGATGTATTATTCGTGGAGAAGCTGCTATAAAACACGAGAGCGCAGCATTCACATTCAAAGACGTAGCGCATTTACTTTGAAATGCAATGCAAAAGTACCGCAGTGGAATGAAAAATGCGTTCTGAGTGAATGACTCTACTAAAAGGTAGCCTACTTAGCAAATACAGATGGCAGAGTATAATAAAACAAAATCACATCAAATTCGAAAATCTGACATCCAGGAAATAACATGTCTTAGAACAGCAGTTTTACCACAAATACAGTCACCACAACCACCAAAGAAATACTCAATCGTGTCTGTTTTACAATTTTGTGAAACACAAGCTTTTGTGACCGATTCCCTGATATAACACATTCATTGCAGCCCATTTAACAGATGCATCATTTTAAGTTTAACAAATTGAACAGCATCAAACAATACAGCAAAATAATCAATTAACTACGATAATCTAGCCCTCTATTAAACATTAAAAAAATATTTCATCATAGCTTTAGCTTAGTCAGTAGTGCTGCATAATGCCTGCATTTAGTTGAACCGCTTGCGGGGAAGTTTGTGTGTCAGTCCTAATTTTTGCTGTAGTAGCATCAGATTAATGCTAGAAAGCAGTTCCTCAGGGGCAGGGGCTCAAATGTAAAATAGGGGCAATGTAAAAAAAAAAAATATATATATATATATATATATATAGGTCAAAAGTTTGGATACATTACTATTTTATATTTTTGCAAGAAGTCACTTATGGTCATCAAGACTGCATTTATTTGATCAAAATTTGAATATACTTTAAAATGAATTTTATGCAATGCTGATTTATTATCAATGTTGGAAACCTGTGATACTTTTTCAGGATTATTTGATGACTAAAAAGTTAAAAAAGAACAGCATTTATTTCAAATATAACTTTTGTAACTATATACACTACTGTTCAAAAGCTTGAGGTCAGTATTGATTTATTTGTTTTCGAAAGAAATGAGTTTTTATTCAACAAGGATTTGTTAAATTGAAACAGTGATAGTAAAGATTGATATTGTTAGAAAATTGTTGAATAAATGCTGTTCTTTTTAACTTTTTATTTATCAATGAACCCCCAAAAGTACCTATTACAGGTTCCAATAAAATAAAATAAATAAACATAAAAATAAGCAGCACAACTGTTCCCAACATTGATAATAAATCAGCATATTATTATGATTTCTGAAGATCATGTGACACTGAAGACTGGAGTAATGATGCTGAAAATACAGCGCTGCATCACAGAAATAAATTACAGTTTAATAGATATTCAAATAGAAAAACATTATTTTAAATTGAAATAATATTTCCCAATATTACAGTTTCTTTCTGTATTTATGATCAGATAAATGCAGGCTTGATGAGCATAAGACTTAATGCTGCATAATTATCAATAATGGAAAATAATAATGTAGGCCTATAAATGTAATTTGATTTATAAAATGAGACAAACCGCAGATCCAGATCGCTCCACAAATAAGCTCGTCTGTCCATGTCATTTTCAACCGATTTATGAATAAGAACAGAAAATGACCGCTCCACATTATTGTCCAACTTGTGCCAGATCATGATTGGTTGGTGTATAGGCCTATAGGACATGACAAACGGGCATTGATGAATTGTCATATTCTAAAATATGTAATATATGGATTTTTAATTAAATCGACACACTAGCTTTGATTATTGATGAAAACAAGTTTAAAATATTGTTTGGTTTATTTTTCCTTCCGTCGATCTATTCACGAACAGACTGTGGAATATCAGTCAGTCGCTGTTTTTAAAAGCCACATAAGTTTATTTCAAACCTGCAACTTTCTAATGACCCTTAGGAGATTTACCAGCTGGTTCAGGTGTGTTTGATTAGGATTGGTGCTAAACTCTGTGGCACAGATGACCCTCCAGGAACAGGATTGGATACCAATTGCTTTGCAGTTACATTTAGCAATTGATCTATCGGTAAGCCCCTCCCCTCGAACGCAGACTAGCCAATGGCAGTCGAGTATCAGTTGCTCAGGGAGCGGAACTCAGGCATCTTCAGGTTTCAGCTCCATAGAGAAACACTGGAAGATGCGAAGCTCGCATCGGTTTTATGGTGTTTATGCTTCAAAAATGTTAAAAACGATGTGCGTGTGGTACTTGTAACACTGATTCCAGGTATCCTGAGAGGATGGGCGATATAAATTACTTTATTACATTTCATGAATCCAAACAAAACAGAGCAAAATGTCCATAAGTATTCAACCCCAATACAAATGAAGACAAAAGCGTTCATTTTCTGCTCGTCATACACTCATTAAGTTACAATCTTCATCTGCTCGAGCAGAATGTTAATGTTATCTTGTGCTTCAGCGAGGTATCTCTGACTAAAACTAGCTAACGTTAAAGTTAGTGAGTCCATGCTAACGTACAAACCTAAATAGAGGACTGTTCTCACGTCTTGTACAGTGTAGGTCAAAAACACATAAACGAAGGTCTACATTTCACCGTCTCTTCATATTAAACTGGTTAAATGTACATTAATTTATACATGAACAGTGTTGATCCTGCATGTTGTCATCCGCGATCGTAATATAGACTTCTCCCGCTTGCATTGTGATCTGTAAACCCTCGCTTCCAGTTACCCACCGTATTTATTTTTAAATATTTTATAAATCCCTCCATGTAATATTTAATTCCCATTTGGTGGCCTTCTGTGTCCAAAATTGTGCAAAAACACCATGGTACAAGGTTTTCACTGCAGCTGTCATTGAGCAGCTCTGTTTGTTTGTCCGAGGGAGCAACAGTAACTAAGGGGGGGGGGGCTTACCGAGAGCTCAATTGTCCAGTATTACATTCTGAACATAGTCTATCTGAATTGAACTCCTCTAAACCTCATCAACTTTACAAATTGGCCCACCATTTCAAATACAGAATTAATAATTCAAGGCGCATTTCATCTTGAAACAGCTCATGACATAAAACATGACAAGCCCTAACTCTGTGTTTTCAGAACTGAATCTGACCTCATTCTGATCTCCTTATTACAGTGCTGTGTGATTTCACCAATGCTTCCAATGATTTCACATTTAAAAACTAATCTACTGACCCTTTCTAGTTTGCAGAGGATACCCTCCTGGTAAACCCAACAACAGATTCCTCATCATATGGAAAGCATTATACAGTTTGGGTCATGGTATACTGACCCAAAGAGTAAAATGTAGGCACACGGATAAAACGGTAACACGCTCATCACGGGAGAAGTTTGGACAACAGGTTACATTTAACCTGAAACTTAAAGCTAGTGGTGAGTTTCATTAACACTTAATGCTCAGTACGCTGGTTCTTCAGCACTCAACTAATAATAAAACTAATTACATCTTCACAACTTTCTCCTTTTGCCATGTTTGTTGCTTAAAATTCAAATCAGGATAATGTTTCTCTTTACAGTATTGTTTTGTAACTTAAACCAGTCAAAGGAAGAACAAACACATACGATGCCATCGCCACAGAAAGAGCAAAACAATCCTCTGCTTCAAACTAATGCACAAGACACTTTGTCTGAAAAACATACAAAAGATGACTTCTGTGCTATAACTATCAATGAAACCTCCCACCCATGATGTGTAAGCATTAATCTATTCTTAACACATATTATAGTCACAGTACACTGTCAGATTGTAACATGAATATCTTTAGATTGTCAAGGGTACGTTGGATTAGAGAATCAAGGAGCCACATGCTACTTGAACACAGTGCTGCAAATACTCTTCATGACAGAGGAGTTCAGAGAGGCTGTGAAAGGGTAGGAGTTTATCATTGTTCTGGTGGTAGTTTCATCTGATAATATAAAATCAGCCATAACTAGTGTGTTTTGCAGGTGTGTGATGAATAATTCCAGTTCCACCATTAATAATCACATTGCACGGTTATTTGAGTGTTTGAAGTCTACAGAGAGAACCACTGCCACCACTGAAGGAATCACAGCTGAACTTAACATCAACGGTACGTTTAGGATTGGCATTTTGAAGTGAAATACGATGTCTTAACATATTTCAAAAAGAAAACAAAGCCTTAAAGTATACATTCTCTCAAATGTGTGTGTTCAGCATTTTTCACACAATTGAGTCATTCAGGCATCATGTTATTTCATCAGTTCATAAGCAAGAAGATGCTGCAAAATGTCTTCAGAAGATACTTAACAAGGTCGATCCTGAAATATCTAAGGTGTGTTTAGTACCTGCAAGTACCCTAAAAGTTCTTCACTAAATGCGTTGCACTTATCACTGTCTGTAGTGTGCCATATGTTTGATGTTATATACTGTAGGGCCAATCTTGAGTCTAATCCATGAAGAATTTGAGCTTCTTAAAATCAGACACCTGTAGATTAAAATGCATTATAAAACAAAATGAATGCAAATGTAATATCTATCTATCTATCTATCTATCTATCATCTATCTATCTATCTATCTATCTATCTATCTATCTATCTATCATATAGGTATTTCAGGGAGAGATGGCACAAACCACCATTTGTATAAATCCAGAAAAAGAACATGATCCTCTGAAGCAAGTTAAAACTTTTTTCATTTTATCCATTTCCTTGAATTCAGAGCCTCCTGTACACATGGTAAGCATCTACAAGTAACTGATCCCTCTGTAGTGAGATTATATTAATGTCAGGTGCTCTAATGTGATTAAAAGAATATTACAGGTTCAGTGCATGTCTAAACACTAAAGCATAATATTGATCGCCACATAAATGAATTTGCACTGAAGTCTGGGTTATACTGAGGCACTCACAATGGAATTGAATGGGGCCAAAAACAAGACATATACAGTACAATATGCATATTAACATGATTTTACTGTGGAAAAAAATATGAACTTTTACTGTGTAAAGTTATATCCAATTTAACAATTTCGTTGCAATGACAACAAACTGTTATAACCAACAAAACCCTATAGCAACTGCAAAATTATTTTAAACAGCGTATTTTATACAGCTCATAAAATTGTAAGCTTCACATTTTTATTTTAAATGCTCCAGATATTGGCCTTATTCACTTCCATTATAAGAGCCCCTCACCTTCAGCTCCATTACTGAAAACAAAGAATGAGTCTAAATTAGTCTGAAGTTCTTAAACCTGGAATATTCTTTTAAATTCATGTTTGTTTAGTTAATGTTTGATCATTTTTACCTTCAGACAAACCCATAAGTTAACAGACAAAAATGTTTTTTTTTTTTTTTTTTTGTATTTCAGCAAAAGTGCTTTAATTCATATTTTGCACCAATCATCATGTGTGGGGAAGACCAAGAAGTGTACTGTAAGGATTGTGCAATGATGATGAACACAACAATTGTGAGTTTTGCTTCATGAATGGTATATAAATATGGTAACTTGTTTTTAAATGTGACAAACTTAGAACTAAAGTTCTATTGAACAAAATCTTGGAATAAAATTCCAGCAGTACAACATGTTTCACTGTGATTGTGGTTGGCTTATTCTGTAAAACATTCTTTTATAAATATGTAATTCTGTATAATGATCATTTCTTTCAGATCTCCAGTCTGCAGAAAGTCCCTTCAGTTATGGTTCTGCATCTGGAGAGGTTTGAATTTGATTATGACGCCATGTGCTGCGTGAAGAATTACTCCTCGGTGCAGATTCCTCTTCAGTTATTGGTGAAAGTATGTTCAATTTGTGCTATGCTGTGAATTAATTTAATAGAAAATGATTTTAGAAGAGGTCACCTAAAAATGAAAACTTATTATAACACCTGTATGACTGACTGACTGTCTTCAGTAGAGCATAAAGAGTGATATTTTGAAGAAACTTCATGTGACAAACAACAAAATCATAAAAGCAGTAACCCGTGATGACTCTTGAGGTGATATGATGATCTGTGTGAAAAAGTAATATTTTAATGACATTATTCACCATAAAGCGTCCCTCCATTGAGTAGTTAAAGGACAGTTCACCCAAAATGAAAATGAAAAATTATTTACTCTCCTCCATGTTGTTCCAAATCCATAAGACTTCAAAATATTCATAAAGACATCAAAAATAAATCCTAATGAATCAAGAGGTTTAATCCTAGTCTTTTGAAGAGAAGCAATTACTTCATGAGACATACTGTATAAAACAGATTTAATTTAGATTTTTAGTCATGTAAATTACCATAGATCAGTGAAAATAAACAGAAGCTCAATCAAACTTACTTCACATGCAACAAACTTAATTGGTTCTCACAGAAGTTGAAATGTGCCGCATTTCACAAGAACCTCATTTGTTCTTCCATTTACCACATCTGAGTGCTGTATGTATGTTTGATCAGGAGATCATAACAGCATATCAGCATCTTACTTATCTCACTATTTCTTCCATATGGCAGAAATAGTAATATGCTGTTATCACGTCGTGCTGAATGATGACAGAATTTTCTTTTTTGGGGAACTAAACTTTTAATCTGAGAACTGACGTGACCAGATCATTCAGTCGAACGTGAACTGGATCATCTTCAACACTGAAAACAATTTTCATCTTTGGCTGTTTGTTTCGGTAGAAAATGAGTAAAACAATGTGTTATTATTATATGTGTTTTCAGGAAGAGGCTGGTGTAAATCACACGTATGATTTATATGCTATAGCCAACCATTCTGGCTCTCTCAATGGAGGACACTACTATGCTGACATCAAAGATGAGAACGAGTGGCATCGATTTAATGACTCCACAGTGAATAGATTCGAGGTGAATATTATTATTATTTGATATTTTGTCTAAACATCAGATTTGGTTTGAAAGATTCTTGTCATTTCCCAAATATTTTAAGTATCAGTATCTGATAATTGTTTACATTGGGAAATGTAATTGCATGATCAAATTGCAAAGTGCTTTATGTTCTACTGTATTCATAAATATTTATTTATATTTATAAATATGTTTTGTGATAAGGATTGTGTTGTTTTTATCCTTTTACTGTATTGTCTACTCTCTTATTTTTCAGATGTATTTGACATGTGATTCAGACATATAGTAATGAAGCATACTTACTTTTGTACAAAAAATGTGAGTTTATATCGAAATGGTTTCTAAACACTACTGAGTCTGAAATCATAAGAGCATATAATCATATTTATCTCACTATCATCTGACTTATCTGACTTTTTCTTCAGTAGTAACAGTATTCTATCATGCATCATCCTGAAACAAATGTAATCAAACTGAATTAGTTGAACATACTTGGGAAATAGTCAAGATTATGACAGCATTTTCTCAACATGTCGACACATGAACCAAACTCTTCCAGTTTCTGCTACAACTACAGTGTTTGAGGGTCAAAGTAGATGTTCACAGCAGCCAATGAAGACCGTAGACTGACTTATGTTACAAATGTGTTACAAACCTAGGTTTGATCAGAAAGTACAGCTGGAATTACTGAGTCGTTTCAGTCAGAGTCACTTCTTTTGTTTGGGAGACTTCATTTATCTGCACTTTGATCTTTGACACCTTGCAGACCTTTAACATTCACAAACAGATACATTACACAGTACATGAAGTATTGCAAAATGCATAAAAGGAGCACTTTAAATGTGCACAGTTGTTTCTTTTTTAATCACACACAAAAAACACTGTTTTAACAGGTGTGTGTAGACTTTTTATATCAACTATACACTCAAATATTTTACTGACAAGGCCAAATGTCTAAATATTTCAAAATTATTAATCAAGTATCCAAAAAGTACCAAACCTGTCAAATATAAGTATCCAAAAGACTTAATAATAATAGAGCAAAAGCTCTCTGGACTCACTGGACTGGACTGCCAAACCTTCTGTCACTAATTTAACTTTTAAAATTATAACAAAATATGAAAACACTTAATACGGTCAGGTGCACAAATATGCATTAATTCATGTTTAATTAATGCACAGATAATAACGAGTTAATGTAGAACTCAAGAAGAACTAAACCATTTATTAATGATTACTGTAACAGCAACAAATTGACATTTTATATGATTCATAGATTAAGTCATAAATAAATTGTTACTAGTTAAAGGTGCCATAATGTATTAGTTCCCTAATAAACATTATTATAATAACTAATGATGTAAATTTATATTTAATTACCAAAGCTATGTACTTCAACTTCCAGTCGTCTGGTTTAATTAATCATTAGATAATGATTTGCAAAGATATCATTATGTTATGAATTTACTTCTATGAACTATTAACTAATTGTTAAGTAATATGTCATTGTGGTTATGGATTTTGAATTAGTTAGTTAGTAAAATGTGCCTCAACAAGTGAAGTCATAACATTATGATATCGTTTCAAATCATTAGCTAATGATTATTTAAAGCAGATAACTAGAAGTTGAAATGCATGGCTTCAATCCATTGTGCTAATTAACACATTTACATTATTAGAACTACTGTATAGTGAGTCTCTTTGTTTGTGACACTGCATTATAATATAAATATGTAATCTACTGTAAATGTTTACAAGCTGAAAATATACATATTTCAATATATTTTCTCATTTCAAGTTTAGACTGTATTGGATTTCTTTAAGTAAAATATTGCAACTTGCGTGTGTGACATGGGATTTGATGCTACATATAAGAAAAAAAACTAATGAATAAATAAATAATTAAAAATAAATAAAAAGATATAGATACGAAGACAATCTCTAAGAGCTAAAAAACAAGACAGTTAAGAGGTAATTCTCCATGAAGGTCAAAAAAAGTCTTGAATTTGAAACTGTTGAATAGATTGAAACAGAAGCATTGCTATATTCTTATAATCTTTGTAAACTGTTGTTCTTTTATTATATCATGACAGGTGAATCTGAAAGTCCTCTGAATAACAGCACTCAGATCTGTAATAACCCTGAAGACAGACGTTTCTATCAGTGCAGGTAATGTGATTTTCTCATCTTTCTCTTCATCTGTCAACATGATGCTGGTGAATTGCAGAGCTTGTGCAAACATATCCACATCGCTATGATCAGATGCTTTCTTAACGGCTGTTTTCTCACCACTGTCATGTTTGTTGTCTGTTGAGTCAAAATGTTTGCTAGCAGTATGTACTTACAGCTTCTTTTTACTTCTAATCAAAGAATAAATAATATATTGGGGCCTTGAATCACGTACGTAACTCTTGTACGTTACGTGTGTATGAGTGTGAGCATGAGCGATAAGTTGCTGTCTGCAGTTTACTTAACAGCCACCGGTGTCACTAATAACACGAGTTTCTGAATTACATTTAGTCCCTTTAAATATCATAATAAAAGCTCCTTTTTCACAGCGTGTCTGCTCTGACCCGATTAAAATAAACTGTTCCATGAAGACGTTTGCAGGGCTTCAGCATACTACTTAATGCAAATGCCATTTTTGTGAAGAGCATTGAACATGATGCTTTGCTATTCTTTTTTTCAGGCTCAAAACGTAAAAGGGACACTTTCTCTGTGGTCAGCGAGACAGAAAGTCTAGAGAAAAAGAGAAAAAGAGTGAACACTCTGAAAATTAGAAGCTGCAGTGAACATGACTTTCAGTCTACAGTAAGTAATGAGCAAAATCACACGAATAACAGTGGCTCTAACCCTGAGACTGAAGCAAACGCCTCACAAACCGTGCCAGATGAACCTGTATCAGATAGAGAGTCAACTGATGCTGACCAAAATCAACCAACACTAAATAACTCATCTGGTGAGATGGACAGTCAATCCAGTGGAAATGAGTGTGAAAAAGGGCAGGACCAGCAAGATCTGCAGGTTCTCCGGAAAAAACAGTGGTTCTGACTCTGACTCCGAGACTGAAGCTAACGCCTCACAAAACATGCCAGATGATCCTGTACCATATAGAGAAATTAAGCTAATTGATGCTGATCAAAATCAACCGACACCAAACAACTCATCTGGTGTGATGGACAGTCAATCCAGTGGAAGTGAATGTGAAAAAGGGCAGGACCAGCAAGATCTGCAGGTTCTCCGGAAAAACAGTGGTTCTAACCTGAGACTGAAGCTAATGCCTCACAAAACATGCCAGATGATCCTGTACCAGATAGAGAAATTAAGCTAATTGATGCTGATCAGAATCAGCCGACACCAAACAACTCATCTGGTGAGATATCACATCAGTCCAGTGAAAGTGAGTTAAAATAATAAATCAGAAAAAGGGCAGGAGCAGCAAGATCTGCAGGTTCTTCTGATAAACAGTGTTTCTAACCCTGAGACTGAAGCAAACGCCTCACAGAACATGGCAGATAAATCTACACTTGAAATACAGTCAAATGATGGTGATAATGACAATCAGCTGAAACTCCTTCCTTCTAGTGCAGATCCAGTCTCTACTAGAAGAGCACTCATGCAATATTATATCGGCATCCCATCTTTATCTCTTCTTGTTGTTCTTATCCTTTTTATTATTAGTTATTATTGCCCACCTCACTTACTGATATTTGGTGTTGTTGTTCTTCTTCTTTCTCTTATTTGTCTTCTTGTTCTTCTGGCCAGATTTGTTGTGCATTACTTGCTGCCCACTATGATTACTACAGACAGAAATTATGACTCTCAGCGCTCTGGTGTGATATAATTTTTAAAGGTCCCTGTGTTAATATTGCACAAGGAAAGTGTGTACACTACCAGTCAAAAGTTTTTGAACAGTAAGATATTTAATGTTTTTAAAGAAGTCTCTTCTGCTCACCAAACCTGTATTTATTTGATCCCAAATGCAGCAAAAGCAGTAATATTCAGAAACATTTTTACTATTTAAAATAACAGTTTTCTACTTGAATATATTTTAAATGTAAATTACTTGACACAAGGTGCTCAAAAAAAATATTTGGGCCTATATATTGTTTCAGTATGTTTTAGTATTTTTGTAGCATTAGGCATTAAAAAATCATTTAGATAATGTGTTCAGGATTTTAAGACAGAAAGTGAGCAATGGAGTTGGAAGACACAATATTTTTTTATTGATCAAGTGATGACAATTACTTTTTTAATTAACAACTGAACAAAAGCTCAAAGATGCATTCAGTAAAGTTCAGTGGAGTGCTTAGAAAATCATGATGTCATCGTTCCATTTTCAATGATTCAATGATAAACCGGCTCTCTGTACAGATGGAGAACCAGGTTTGGCTTGAGAATCGTGTTCTTATTGGAGAAGATGAAACTGAGATGTGTTTTCCAGAAACACCCGGGAGACGGTGTGACTGTATTGTTATTGTGATGCAGCCACAGGTGCTCAGTCCTAATAGCCTGTATATATATCTATAGTGCCAATGTGAAAACAAGAGGAGTATGGCCACCTGCTCTTTTCCACTTCCAGCACTGATCATAGTAAACAGACATCAATCCATCAAGTGAAAGGGAGATGTAGACTGTAGTTTCTCTAGGTTGAACAAACACTGTCTGTGTGTCCTCAGTTGTGAGAGTTAACTCAAGAGAACTAAACATTGCACAAATATTTGAAATACTTGAGTTTTACATTCCAGACATGTTTCCTTTAAAAGGGCCTTTTCTTTGGTTAAGCTGATGTGATGTTGTTTTATTATAATTGTAAATGCATACTCTGCCCTCCAAAAGTTTGGAAACACTGGCAAAGTGTGGTTTTGGACGATATCAGCATAAATCCTTATATTTTTTTGGTGCAAATACATTAAAGTAACTTGACATTATCATTGAAGCAGCAAATAAAACATAATAATGGCAATATATACATGTCAAAGTCAGACATGCTGTGATGCCTGGTACTGGTTTAAACTTGGACCAGGTTGTTAATAGATGTTTGGGCAAACATTCTCACTCCCAACTCGTCACATATTGAAGCTTGGTCAGGATCCCTAGGGCGTCATGTTGTAACTTACTGGTACCCCTTGGCGTCATGTTGTAACTTGCAGGATTCTCATAGACTTCTGACCGGAGCCCGTGGCGTTGACATTTGACGTGCAGACCGCAGTGTGTACGGGTGGACACTTACGATAAATAGGAATAAAAAAGAAAAGGCTACAATAAATTGGTTATGGCAGGGGAGTCATTGGCGGCCCCCAGGTCATATTTAACTGATTTTTTATTTTAAAAACCACTCGTTGCCTGATATCAAAGTGCTGTCTGTGAAACAGCATTCAGCGGTGACTTTCACAACTCCAGCGAGCAAGCAGTTAGTGTTTTCCTAGGTAATGCTGGTATTTTTGTCGGAGGCTTGTTGATGATGATAAACATATTTAATGTGCTGTGATGTTTGGTTAATCAGTGATTAATCAGCGCAATGCGATGCAATCAACCTATTATTTACTTTATCTATTTTTTTTGTATTTGTTTGTTTGTTTGTTTATTGATGATCGATTGATTGATTATTTATTTATTATTTTTATTTATTTATTAATAACACCATCAATCAGTAGTGCTGACGTCATGTAAGGCGCGAATCCCAAGGTCCACTGTGATTTCCCGCTAGGTAAGTAAGTAGAACAGTTAATTAATACAGATGGAACAATCCTTAAAATTTACGGAATAAAAACTGTTTAATCAGGTCAGAAGTTGTGTTTAGAAAGGTAGCAGTTTCGTGATGCAGTACATGACAGCAGATATTATAAAAATATAACGTTCTGCACCAAATGTGTAGTAGGCTAGCTAAGTTAAGTTAGCTAATTAAATTCAAGCTTGTTTATTTTTTATTCACATATAATCATGCAAGATAATAAAGATAGAGAATTGTATGTGTTGTGTTCAGTTATCCATATTACAGTAAGTTAGCTCGATCACAACACTAGCCATTTCTAATGTTCAGATGAAGAACAGTGTTGCCAGATTGGTGTGTGTTTCCAGTAATTGATCAAACCCACACAAAATTATATAGTAAACACACAAATCTTACCAATAATAAACAATACAAATAATTCATAACTACAACAATATTGTGGCTCATCATATGGCATAATACAGCAATTAAGTGTTTTCTAAAGAAGGTTACGTTGTAAATCGTTTTCCATGTCTGTCATTTGCTTAAAGAAATAAAAGGGTACAACAGAAATATCAAAATGCCACCTGTCCAAGCCCATTTTATTCACGTAGTAAACTCAAAACTGCACAATCTGTCAACACTGATGAAGAAAATACTGGTCAAAATGTAAGGAGATCAATATTTTTTTCTCTCTCTCTTATCAGGTCTTTCAAATTTGCCAGCTTCCAACATTCTCCTTTATTTTAACCTCCCTCCACACACAACACACACACACACACACACACACACAAACCAAAGGCACTTTTAAGAGCCACGTCCATCTTGTTAACCTGTACTTGTCTCTCTGTAGCTCACTGTCTCTCTCTCTCTTTACATTGTTGTATCTGTCCATCTTTCTGTTTCTCCTCAATAGGTCCTACAAAAACTATTTTAACACCTTGTCTGTCTGTTTTTTGTTTTTGTGTATATTTCTACTTTATATTCTTGTCAAGGTTATGACGAGGCCCAAATTCCGGGCTGCCATCTTGCCAGATCCCAATCAGGCAAGCAGGAAAAGTTGTTATGCTGTTTTGGAAGTCTGTCCACTAAACAAAAAATAAATGACAAAGTGGTGTCACTGGTAGCAGTGGGGGCAATCTGTCAAGAAAAGCAGAAATGTTGGGCGCATAATTGATTCTGCCCGTATTGCAGTAAGTAAAATGCAATTTTTCATAAGTGTTATTTGAAGTGTAACTGAAAGCCCATGTTTGTCACATAGTGAATATCATAGACTGTTAAATGTATTATGTGGCCTTTATAAACTTAAGTCTTATTTCATACAAGAAGACTCTTTGTCTTTAAATTTTGCTAAAGAGAAACAATAAGTTGTGTTCTCTGTCAAATAATGAGAGATTAAATTTAACTCCATTAAATGACCTTAAAATAAAATAGCTTTATACAGTACTAATGTATCTAATAATTCAGTGGGTTTAAGTAATGTGTAGTAACTGCTTTTTCATTTCAGGTGCGGAAACTTGAGGCAGTGGGTTACAAGCCCATTTTATTTATTGGAAAACAAATAAAAAGACTTCAAATAAGTGGGTTGCAGACATAATACCCATCTGCACCCCACTCCTGTCACAAGAAATTTTTTGGAGAAGATGCGAAGGGCTTCTGATTTATCTTGACTAGGGTAAGAGCAAGATTTGTGTTCAGAAATAATTATTTTTTTAAAAAATATGTTATTTTTCTTTGTTAATATAATACAGATTTGAAATGAATGTAAACTTATTTAAAGCAACCTCCACAGCAACAGCAGAGTGGACAGTGACATCATAGCAGAGCAGCACAAAGCCCCAGTCAGGAGCAGTGCAGTGGTTCCATTTGGAGCGGAGAGCCTCATCGTGGAGCAGCCGGAGTGCCTCATCGTGGAGCAGCGGAGTGCCTCATCGTGGGCAGCCGGAGTGCCTCATCGTGGAGCAGCCGAGAGCCTCATCGTGGAGCAGCCGGAGAGCCTCACCGTGGAGCAGCCGGAGAGCCTCATCGTGGAGCAGCCGGAGAGCCTCACCGTGGAGCAGCCGGAGAGCCTCACCTTGAAACAGGAGAGCCTCATTGAGGAGCAGCCGAAGAATCTCACAAGGAGTCTGAGACTGTATTTATACTCAACCTTGTTTCTCTGTCTTCCCCACACTCTCCAATCTCTCTCTCTCCTATCTTCTACTACTTTTACAGCTGTTTCTTATCCACAGTCTTCCTCCTCCACTGCCATGCTCTAAGTCTTTGCGACAGAGGAAGAAAAGGACAAAAACCTCAATCTGTTCACCAGCACCTTCTGCCACCTCCGTCTCTCCTCATCTCTTATCCCCACAGATCTCTCCCTTCCACACTCTTGTCCTCCACCTGCTGCCTCTTCCATCTCCCAGTCCTTGAGTCAGGAGGGGCCAAATGTGAAGAAGAAAAGAAAGGGTAAGTTTTTGTTTGCCGTGGTATACCGTAATACACACTATTAATAAATTTGCTCTCAGACAAAGTTGACTTTAGGCAAATAAAATTTATTTGGTCATCAGGTCATTGGTAGCCATAGCCAATTCACAGTATTTTGTTCTTTAGTTATTTAGCGGTGTTTAAGTGTACAGTGTCCAAGGGCTGTGGTTAATGTCAATCATTGACTTAAAGGTGCAATAGGAGATCTTGGAAAATGCTAACTTTAGCCTGATAGCACTGAAAGCGAACGTAACCCTCTCTGCAAATCGCCGTCCAAAGCCACCCCCCCCTCGAACACATGAACGCACACAGATCAGACGATCAGAGACAACATTACTACAATACATCACATGTCATTAACGTGTGAGAAAACTTCATAGTACAGTTAGTAAAAGTACTACAATACCAGGAAGGAGGTCAGGTTGTTTGCTTGCCATTCTCGCTCTGTCTGCGTAGCGTACGTGAATGCGCTGATGACGTATCCTGTCCATGAACAGGGTGCGCAGAGGTATGCAAATACATGTAGACAGGCAGGTAGGAAAGCCAATAGAAACGCTTGGAACGAGCGTTTTGATTGGATATACATTTATTGGGCCTACGCCTTCCACAGAATATATAAATACATAGTAAATACATTTAGACCACTTAACGTAATGATTGCTATCAGGATGTGAAGAGACTTTCAACCAGCATAACAAAAATATATTTCTGAAGACAATCACCTATTGCACCTTTAAGGTAGGAGGGTTTTGGATACCCAGCCCACTACATTTTGCTTGATCCACAAAAATCAAGGACAAAGTCACTTGGACACAAGTGTACAGGACCACAGATCACCTCACAAATGAAATGATAACTATTAACTTGAGATTCAACTACAAAGCATGACACTCATTGCTTAATAACTTTCCTTGTTTTTTGATCATTAAGGTTGCCGAAAATGTAGTAGGCAGAAGATCTTCCTATTTGATAAATATAACTGGGAAAGAATAAATGAGGTAAAATGTCTTTTTAGGCTACTTGCTTGTCTCAGTGACTGATTCTGGCCTTTAAAGATAATAAAACAATATGTTATGCCCTATCCAGTAATTGCTTAAACAGCTCAATAATAATTACTTTGTGTGTGTGTGTGTGTGTGTAGGGAAAAGCAGAATTGAAAGTCCACTGGTTGCCTTGCACTGTGTGGTAAGTCGTGTTTTATTAACTCTTTCATTCCATTATAATGCTAAGTAGTTATTCCATGACCAATATTCATGTAGGCTAAGTTAAATGGTGTCTTGCAAGCAGCATAGAAGTTTCTGTTATTGATGTTGTGGCAAGAGAAAGGGTGATGGTCAGTAGTCTGGACTGAAACTCAGAGAGTGTGACTGAATTTCAAATTATTGAAAGAATATACCATTATTTTTGATAGAAAAAGGAGAATTATCTACCTCCTTGTGTGGATTTAGATATCTAGTTATTAGTTAGAGCCAAAATTTTGTGATTGAAGTGGACACAATGCCTCATCCGCTGGACAATTCAGTGCTTTCAAAGTAATTAATACAATTTTAAAAATAGTTGACAAGCAGCCAGAGTATTGACAATAAAATTGGGCTGATGTGACCATATTTTTACTCGAGTACTACATACACAACTAGCTGAAGCTTATTTATTGAGCAGGACATTGACCAGTAATGCATTAGTAGTGAATCATGAATGCATAAAATAATTTTTCAGCATCTGAACATTAAACTTGTCATAGTTTAGCAATATTCTAAGATGGAAAATGTGTTCTACATGTGATTTTCAATGGACCGACTGCAGTCAAACAAGATCTGTGGTCTCAATTGTACTAGATGATGTAACAATACATCCATCAAAACACAAATTAATAAACTTGCATCTTATTTTTTTAGGTTTTGGACAATAATTGTTTCCAGTAGTGTCTTGCAATGAAGACTAGAACAGTGACGTAGTGGTGATAAAATGCATGTGGAAGATTAGGCAATGCGAAAGAGAAGAGCAGTATTAAATATGAAGAAGGGGAGAACAATGATGTATGGCAGTGGGAGCAAGATACAGTCACTATCCTTATCCCTGAGTCTGTAGAACTGGCAGATCTGCTTGGAATGCAACATGAAAACATGCTGAAATTTTAAAACTTGTTCAGTATTCTGCAACTTATTCTGCAGTCATAGCCCCTTTCCAGCAATCCAAGAATGTTTTTAATAAATGACACATTTATTGACAAATATCAATAAATGTCAGTGAACTAAATTAAATTAAACCCAACAATGATCTTTATTTTTGTTCTGTGTTCTAATGATATGTTTCACTATATACTTACAGTGGCAAAACTTGGGATGACACATGGGAGCCTGCAGCGAGTTCCAGCATTTTTTGCCAGTGTCTCCAAATCCGAACCAGCTTTCGCCATGAACACCTGGACTCGTCAATCACTTTCAGTTCTGAGTGTGTTGTTGTTATTGTTTTTGCTTGCTGTTCTTCATTAAGTTTTTGCACAGTGCATACACTCTTTTAGTATTTTTTTTTAAAGTTGTCATTTTAAACACCTTTTGCATTTGTCATGAACTGCGTAACTGCCAGGTAGTGTAACATGGAGAGGACATGCTACAAAACTCCTGTTTGTTATAATGGCATGCCCAAAGATATTATTTTTAAAGATTTTTGCAGTGCAATTTTAGTATATCATAGATGCAATCATTATTCTCTCCCCACTGCTCTTCTCCCTCTACACCAACGACTGCACCTCTAAAGACCCTCTGTCAAACTCCTGAAGTTGCAGACGATACCACACTCATCGGCCTCATCCAGGACGGTGACGAGTCTGCTTACAGACAGGAGGTTAAGGAGTGGCTGTCTGGTGCAGTCTAAACAACCTGGAGCTCAACACGCTTAAAACTGTGGAGATGATCGTGACTTCAGGAGAAACCCCCCAGCTCTCCCCCACTCACCATCATGAACAACTCTGTGAATGCAGTGAAGTCATTCAGGTTCCTGGGAACCACCATCTCTCAGGACCTGAAGTGGGACACTCACATCGACTCCATCGTGAAAAAGGCCCAGCAGAGAATGTACTTTCTTCGTCAACTGAAAAAGTTCAACCTGCCACAGGCGCACATGAACAGTTTTACTCTGCTGTCATTGAGTCGGTTCTGTGCTCTTCTATAACTGTAATGTTTGGGGTCAGCCAGCAAATCAGATATAAGAAGACTGCAGCGGACTGTTAGGACAGCAGAAGGATCATTGGTGTGCACCTGCCCAGCCTTCAGGATTTGTACTACTCCAGAGTGAAGAAAACGGGCAGGTAACATCATCACAGACCCCTCTCACCCTGGACACGACCTGTTTGTGCTCCTCCCGTCAGGCAGACGCTACAGATCTCTGTGCACTAGAACATCTAGGCATAAAAACAGTTTTTTTTCCTATGCCATCTCCAGCCTAAACAACTAACACAGTAATTATTACCTGTGTTCTGTAATTCTCTAACCCTAATTCTTGCCTGTAATTCATCCCCCATCTCTAATTATTTACTCTCTTAGTTCTATGTAATTATGTATGCATAATTTTTCTATACAGCTGTATATATAGAGTAAATAAGGCACAAATCTGACATAGATCTTCTGTTCCAGATTCAGACACATTATTATTATTATTATTGTTATTATTGTTAAGGCTTATTTAAATGTTCTGTTCTCATGTCAGATATGTATGTTTATATGTATGTATGTATGCATGTACCAAGAGCTTCTTAAAACACAACAAATTCTCGTGTGTTTGCACACACTTGGCAAATAAAGCTGATTCTGATTCTGATTCTGATTCTGATGCAAACTCCTCATGACAACTCATTTTTTGAGAGCAAAATAGATGACCCATGAGATTTGCTTAGATCCAATGAAACTGGTCATAACTATTTATATTCAGTTATGAAAAGCTAGACTGGTTTTATTTGTATTGGAAAAGTAAGGCTGATAACCACTTGGCAAATGCTAGCAAGTTTTGTATAGTTTTCTTTACTCTTTACTAAACTGTCTAAAAAGGGTAATATTTTATGTAATTGAGGTCTGAGATGTGGGAATGGTGAAGAGAGAGAGGGCAAACATTTTGCATTTCAGGTCTAATCATTCAATATTGTCTTAAATAACCTGCATAGCACTTCATCTTTTATAACATGGATTTTGACCAAATATCTTCAATCTTGATTTTTGTAAAATGTTGCAAAAATATGTTTTTTTTTTGTTTTTGTTTTTGTTTTTTTTTTGGTGTAAAATTACAGTTTGGACATATAAGGTAATACAAATATTTAAAAAAATACCTGGAAGTATCTACATATGAGCATGTAAAACAAATATCTTTAAAAAAAAATCCTTGTGGATCATGTCCCGGTCTCACCTTTCTACCCCTTTACTGTTTGCATCTCTGTATAGGTAAGTTTACATGAACTGTCTGTTATGCCAAACATGAATAAATACCATAAAATAAATATAATAACAATATATTTGTTGTTACATATTTCCCAGTTATATTTGTTTCTTTTTTGTCCCAAAATATAATAAATGTATTAATAAGAATGATTATTTAAATTGTTATATTTCACTAAAATGATTGCTTTTATTTGCGTACAATTTTATAATGAACTGCTATTTTTATGTCTTTAATATCAAGTATTAGGATACAGTACTACATCTGTCTACATTTGTCTTTAAGGTTTGACATATTGATACATTTTGGGAAAGGATTATATATTCGTATATATATATATATATATATATACACACACACACACACATGTATATATATTATATATATTTTATATATATATATATATATATATATATATTATATAATTAAACATTTATACAATATATACTATACATATATATATATATATACAAATTAAACATTTTGAAATAGTTTATTATATTTATTTTTACACAGTACACAGCTGTCACAGTTAGTTACCCTCCGGTTCATAGATGGAATCAATAGGCCCTTGCTTTGAAAAAGAGATTCACTAATATGTTTCTACATTAGGTTAGCCCCAGATAGGAATCTATAACCAAAAAAAATATATTTTTATTTTAGAGAGAAGAAACAAATATTTAACTAACCTTCTGGTATAACCACCTTCAGCTGGAAGATCCGTAATGACCATATTTGGACAAGTAAGTGTGACGAGGATTTTGACACGCTGTGCCTGGACTAACTTTTAGGCAAAAATACAAGGTGCTTCATGTGGCAAACTATGTTTTTACTGACATTATGACTTCAGTAATACTGTCATTGAACAATTACAGATTGCTATGTTGCAAGAAATGACCCATTTACCGAAATCCAACCCTAACCCTACAGCGTAAGCATGGAACTACAATTTACAGTGCCATGTCCCATCGATAGAGTGACAAAGGCTTATGGGTAAGTAGTTAAAAACCTTTCAGTAATTAAATAAAGTAATACTATATTTAATGAACAAAAGGGATATCTAAATATGTTCATTGTGCAAATCTTTACGATATTATTGAGAGCCAGGTCGAAATTTGGTATTTTACTAAGAACACTTTTTAAAAACACTTTTTTACAAATTTCTGTAAATGTGAGTGAGAAAACTGTGTCAACATTATTTATTAAACATAGATAAGTAGTTGTCTCGTTTTTTCCTTTGTATGCTCATTTTTGATTACAGCCATTTGAAATGTGCGTTTTATACTTGGCCACTATTAAATATAAACCGTTCCCATCAGGGCACTTCTGGTCTGGTCCCTGGGGGTGGAAGGGCAAAAAACCTATACAGATGTTACTGTCTTTGTCATGGAAACAAACTGTTGTCACATTTATGCCTGAACGTTTTTTTTATTTCTGCCCTTTTCTGTATTTACAACATGCTTATGTTAGGTTTTGATGGTGTGTGAGACTCTGAAAACAGAATACAGAAACACAGTAAAAAGATGTACACAAAAAAAGGGTAAAAGTAACATGTCTAGGCAACATTTATTTCTTTATATATAATAAATTTTCCTTTAGCAAAATGGCAATGGGTGAACTTGCATTAGTGTTGGGAAATAATGAACTTCTTCATCATGATTTTTTTTTTTTTTGTCATGCTTGTCTATGTCCTATTATAATCTGCTAATTCCATGTCTCCAAACAGGTTTCAATTGTTATACAGCACCCTAAACTAGGACACAGGATGTGGTCACAGTTGTTTTTTCTCAGCCCAGGGCTGAAGACCTAAAAATTCCTTTTTCCCCTGGGAATCATATTTTGTTTATTATTATTCATGATTATTCAGTCTTGTAGTTGATGAGGTGGAGCTCATTTTGAACTATTTTGTAGACAACTGTATCTAATGATCATTGTCAATATGAGTTAATCTGTCTAATAATTTTTCTCCATCACTCAACTGATTATTTGGTTTGTTAAAAATTATGAAAATAGTGAGAAATTTCACATTACCCAAAAAGATATCAAAATACTGTGAACAGTTGAATCCTCAAAATTATTATTAAAAAAATACATAATTAAGCAACAAAAAAAAATGCTAATTTTACAATTTTCTAAGCTGGAACCATGAAATTTGTTTGCTTTAAAATGATCAAGTTGATCAACAAATGACTAATTATTTAGGTTGTACTTATACTGTAAGTATAAACTACTGAGTAGTTTTATTTATACCAAAATGTCATATTTTACAATCTCTTATGAGCTGCAAGATCAGTAAAAAGTTTTTTTTTTTCTTTGAACTGTAGCCTAGCACAACTACAGTGGCATGAGAAGAAACAAGTCATCTAGAGGACAAAGTACTCAAATCTATACTTTAGTACAGTACGGTATAGCCTTACAATAATGCACTGAATGTCCACCACTGACTGGTTGTAGAGGCATGCATGCATTCATTTCTATGCAAGTGAAAAAAGACAGACACTACACTTTGGTTATATTTATAAGGTGATCAACAGCAGATTTTATTACATGCTTTAAATTCAGGGTTAAGGTCAAGGTCACTGTCAAGAAAAAAAGGTGTCACTGTCATGTGGATTACAGTTCGTCATCAGACATTTCGAAGTCACTGTCATAGTCATCAGCTGACAGGTTTGTTTAAGAAGTTGAGGTTCTCTGCTCCAGACAAAACTTGCAGGTAACAGTCTCTTGCTTGTACCCTTTTTCTCTGGTTTTACGTTGCTTTTGTGGATGATGCTCTGCAGACCTTTCAAACCTCTTCACTTAGGCCACATTGCGAATCTTAAAAGAAGAATGAAATAACAAAATAACTTCAAGCCTCCCTTAGAATCTTTACAAACAGTCATCATTGTTGTGTATGTTTAATAGGGCTGCCCCCTAATACTAACGCCAAAATGTTAGTCTTCAGAAAAGTCATAGTTGGATTATGTTGCATTTAATATGTCTGTTACGTAGTAATTATATGTGGGGCAGAAAATTCAAAATTGGAACATTGAAAGAGTTTCAAGGACAACTCCAAGCAATATTGCCAACTTTCAGCTACCAATTGCTTGTAAAAAACACAAAAGGTTGAGCCAATTTAAATTTTTAGGCAACCAGCTTTTTGCAGATTTTTGAGTTCTCTCAACTTATTTTTGTAAGAGATTCTCAACTTTTTGTTGTATAAACTTAAAACAATAAGTTGAGAAAACTCAAAATCTGCTGAAGCTGGTTGCCTTAAAATTTTAAGTTGCCTCAACTTTTTCGTTATGACAGTGTGGATAGAGATTTGGGCAAAGTGTATTGATGGCTCATATAGTACATATGATGATACAATGAAATATGTTTTCACTACTAGGCTACTTTTTACTTTAATGTTTAGACAGGACACGTCCTCTATGTAGTTATAGGATATGACATTAAGTAAAAATCAGACTCTTACTAACAGTTATCAAAATAGTCTAACAGTTATGATGGCTCAAAGAAC
Source organism: Schizothorax lantsangensis (assembly GCA_027422415.1). Lineage (NCBI taxonomy): Eukaryota > Metazoa > Chordata > Actinopteri > Cypriniformes > Cyprinidae > Schizothorax > Schizothorax lantsangensis. The sequence continues at coordinate 19,308 of JAPDDO010000360.1, read as the reverse complement.
TTATACCATTCTTTCTCAGCCTGGAACTGAACTGAGTATTTTGTGAGTCCATTTTCAAGGAAAATCTTTGGTCTGGGGCAACCCTATGCTTAAGTTTGTGCCATATATTACAAATAGTACTTTTCAGTGTCTCACTGGCAAACAAGCAGGACAGTTCTCTGAGGGTATCGCACGAGTGAAAGATATTTCCAATGGTTGTCCATCTCTGCAACAAGAATCTTCTGCTCCTCCTGAAGTCTCCTTAATGACATGATGAGTCGAATGCCCTTTCTCTTTGTCCTTAGATCGACTGAGTCTGGAATGCATGAGAAAAACTTATGTCAACAATCAACCTTCAAAGAATCTTTAAAATCATATGAGGTTGCCGACTGACATTTGAAGCATTGTGGGTAGAGGTCGACCGATTCATCGGTTTTGCCGATTAATCGGCACCGATAGTTGATTTGCAGAACAATCGGTTATCAGCAAAAATCCATGCCGATAGTTTTCGTTTTTTGTTTTTTCTTCTTGTGTTGCGTCTGTTGCTGGAGTGGTTGAGAATGGTCTGCTATCATTATACAGTATGAGAGCGGCCTCTAGAGGCGGAAATCACTGACAGGTGTTGTTTGTTTGGCATGTGACACTGCGCGCTGCACAGAGCGGGAAACTTCTAACGCGCATTTAAATACAGCCGACAGAAAATCCTGCCGCGGAAAGAGCGCCATTCACTAGTTTCCCATTAAATAACATTATAGCTATTTGTCCCAAATCATTGTTATTGTACATAATGACTTCGCCTAGGCTATAAATTATGTATTGTGCATTTTTCAGCAAAACGTTTGTTCTTTCGTGGCTCTAATACAGTCTGTATGCTTCATATAGAGAGCTGTATACAGATTTTCTCTTTCCGTTTGCTCTGTTATTGAAACACCGAACTTCAATCATTTATGACACATAATTCATTCTTGAAGCAAACTTATGTCCGTTTGGTGATTAAATAAACAGTTTTAGACCGCTGCTTAAATTGAACTGACGCGTCTGGGTGTGTGTGTGTGTGTGTGTGATACCCGTGACTTCTCCAAGAGCAGCGCTGTGCTTGTGCACAGTGTGTCACTCACTTGCTATTTGTTTTATATTTTAATTAGATAATCATGCAGTGTTCTAAAATAGCAGCAAAATAAGAGTGCACATACAATATCAATAACCTGTGCATGTAATTTTAATATGGCCTTTTGTAGGTATTTCAAGATGGCCATCTTTAAGCATGATGTTGAAATGAAATGGTAATACTTATAAGGTCCATTTGTAACATTAATGAAAGTGTAGAGTAATGTTCCTTGTTAGAGTGTGTTAATTTCATTTCAACATTTACTAAAATAGGCTTCATTTTTTAAATTTTAAAGTTTCTTCATTTAAACATTTGTAAACTAATGAAATAACTTTAATAATTCAATATAGTATAATAATTAATACTAAATTTTTATTATTTTAAAGTATAGTTCAGTACTGTTACTCGTTTTTTTTTTTAATAGTAAAGTCTATTAGTTTTCATTCCGTATCTATTTTAAAAAACTATCGGTTGATTAATCGATATCGGCCAGTGTGGTAACCTAGCTCGGTATCGGTAAAATCCACTATCGGTCGACCTCTAATTGTGGGTAATGTGAGTATGTATAAGAATGGTCAGAAGATAGTTGTACATACCATGTGTGGTGCTGCATGGCAGCTTGGCCACAACTGTCTCACCAGACAAAAAGGTTTCCATGCACAGAGTTTCAGTGTTTTGGAATCATTCTGTTGTATTTCTCTACAACTGATGTCAGGATCCCCTTCTCCTCCCTGATCTTGCGGCGGATCCTGGCACGACCTTTGTTGCCCATCTGTATCTTTATAGAGACGCTGGGAACGTCTCTTGATACTCGCCACCAGCACCTCAATTCTGCTGGCCAAGGCATCAACATCATTTGTGGTTGTTGTTGTTGTTGCTGAGAAGAAATGTGGGAAAAAATTACAATAACGTAACAATTACAATTATTCATGACTAAATTACTAATAATAATTTATAATATAAATATTATTCCTACTAATATATATATATTATATACATATAGACACACACACACACCACACACACACACACAACACACACACTAGTCATTTTCCACCGTCTGCCCACTCCTTTACATCATTGAGCCAGTCTTCCAATTGGCTCTCTGTCACTGCCAGTTCGACTTTCATAGAATCTGGTTTTGCAACTGGCTTTTGCAGAGCTTTGTGGTCTGCAATGACAAGCAATACAGATAGTACAAAAAAAGAACCAATGTTCAATGCACATGCAAATGAAACCAAATGTACAATGCATTACTGACATCTAAAACAAATTCTACTGATGTTATTACCTTCTGATAACGGGGGTCAGTGCGGTGGCCAAATGGTTGAACTTTTGCTGATTCCAGCGCATGGCCATGAGAGTCAGCATGTCTGTGCGTCCTGCAAACACAGAGAAATATCATGTTACCATATTCCTCCTACTTATTATGTATGTAATAATGTAACTAGTGCAGTATGTGGTCATTTTACCTGCTTTGGACATGTGTTTTGTGGTCACCGCAATCCTAGACAGGAAAGCATTGCACTGTTCCAACCTCCTCCCCTAGTGTTAAAACAGCCCATCCTGATATGCCCCACTCATTTCACCTGATTAGGAATAAAAAAAATTAATAATAATTTTGACATTCATTTGCAGATGCAGAAAGTTTTGATAATCACATAGAAAAGTTCACCTACCTCGCATTTAAAATCATGGGTTTGGATGGAATACTGAAAGGAAGGGCTTCATGTTAAGAAGGTGCTGGAGCTCTGGGCAGCTTTTTGCAACTCTTTGGAGGTAGGGGCCAATATTTGCAGGTCACATCCATACAAAAAAAAGTGAATGATTTGCCTACTGGCCAGCTTTTCTTGCAGGTACAGGGATAGGCAAAAATTTCACCCCTGTACATATTTAAAGCACAGAGCAGCACTCCGTGTCGACACACCGCAAGCTCCAATCCTCCTCATCTACCTTGCTTGCAGATCTTTGGGAGGTCTCTCTGGTGCTGACCACCTCCACAAACACCTCTTTCCACTTACCTATAATATGGAAAATGGATGATGAAAATAAGACTCTCCTAAACAAACTCTTCAGTAAGAGGTAAGTGTAGTCCTGGATATAGTCTAATCGTCGCGATTTTACATGTTTGGATGTTTGTGAATGTAGTCCACAAATCTTGTCACATCTTCATCCTTAGCTATAAAGACGTCTTCAAAGATAGCCTGTTCTTCAGATCTAAAAAAATTATATAATAATAAAAAAAAAAATACAGAAAAGGTACACAAAAGTTTATGATACCTTGTAATCTAATTGTATTTGTGCACATTAAAGAGACATTTTTTCTTATTAATATTGTTTCAACAGTGTGATATTATACACAATTTGAAATACCTAGCTGCATTCTTAAAACGTAATGTTGCGGTTTCCATCTACTGAAACTGCCAGCATATCTGGGGTGCACGCAGGACAGATGAAGGGCTCTTCCTTGCAGATTTTGTCCACCTCATATCGCACAGCCTCCCACTCAAAAAAACTTTTCTGAAAACTGTCAGTGGAGATCTTGCCAGTCTATTAAAATTAAGGAAACCAACAGCTAATAATGTACAAATACATTAACAAATACATTAGCATCAAACAGTGTTCATCCCACAATACAAAGAGATTAACAATACTGTAGGATAAATAAATTAAAAAACTCACACGACCAAAGCGGACAGTTCGTGATCCAGCATTCTTACAAAGCTTGGCAGGACAGTCCTGGTGCTGCCATCTTCATTTTTCAAATGAGAAAAAGACATCTGTGGCATAAATTGTGGCAAAGTGAGGGTCGCAGGCCAGTAGTCACTTCGATTTAGGTCGACCACTCCAGCAGCCCAAGTGGCTTGGCATGCCTCACAACTCCACTCAGGCATGCTTAGATCATATCGTCCTGGAAAAATCAAAAACACATCCATTTTAACGTAAACCTTATGTGATTAATCAGGGTTTGGATCCTTTAAACAATTTTTACATTACTTTGTAGACTTTTTAAACATTACTCAGAAGTCATATGTAGATTTTACATACAGGCCTGTGCCAAACTTATGAGAGTAGAGCATGTATAGATTTTTATCTCACACCCTTACCATTCATTGTGATCACAGCTACAGTCTTCCTGGGCTGACCCTCAATGACTCTGATGAACAACTACAAATTTTGTCAGGAATCTCCACAGGTACAAACCGTACTGAAGAATATCAAACATGTGAATTAAGAGCATTTGTATTGACTGAGTAATATAACAGTGTAAAGGTTCAATGGTAATGAAGTACATTGCTGAAAAAGTATAGAAGAGATGCTCAAAAAGCTTCAATTCAAAATCAAACAATAAGAGGCAAAAAGGCATTATTTAAATAGTAAAGCTTATAAGGCTAATGATTATCAGAATGATATGCATGTTGTACACTCACAAACCAGACCTTACCACACGGGAAGAGCCTTATCTACAACAAAAGTTGGTGGAGGCAGTGGCTGGTAGAATCCAGGAGTCATGGCATCTCGGTTATGGAGAACATGTCTGCTGTGCATGCTGACATCACATTCAGCACAGAAGAAGGGGCGTGGTCGACAGTCACAACACCGGACAACAGCTGGTTTGCTCCACACTGTTGGCAGATGTGTGTTGCCACATTTTTTGTGCCGCAGCGGTGTTCACCAGACGGGGTCTCTCTGCCCTCCACCTCTCTGAAAAGAGACTTTGTCGTGTGCTCCAGTTCGAGGAAGCTAGGAGAGGATCTCTTGAGGTTCCAAGAGGAGCCTCATCATCTGAGGTATTGCTCAGTGAGTGCTGGAGATCTTGCAGAAAACACTCTGTTAAAATAGTATGGAATATTTAAAAACAACACTTTAATGTATACATTAAAGTGTACTGCATGTAGTGCCTTTGACTGTGAAAAAGACAGTTTCTGGCAAATTAAAAAATGTAAATTTACACAATGAAGTACACACCAACAGTCTCTGGAGCAAAGGTCACCTCACAGTTAGTGTCAGGAGCATTGATGGGAGGATCAGTTTTCCGAATGTGATCAGCTGTACCAGATTAAAAACAAAAAAAAACATTTACAACATTTTCAACTTGTCCCAAGGCTTGTGGCACAATTTTTACCTCCGTATAACCAGCCTGAAATGGCCAAAGCTCACTGTTTAATGTTTAGCTAGAGAGAAGGACTAGCAGACTTTTTATTTCTCAAACCCAAATGTGGACAGTACAGTTACTTGCAGTTATCTATAAGGTGTCATATAGATGATGAAAGCAAATAAGAATGCTTGCTGTAGAAGCAGATCATTTAAAAAAGAAACAAGCTGGTTGGCTACTGACAACACACTCAGAACAAACACAGCCTTACAAGACCAATATTTTAGTGTAGTTTATACTGCTTTACACAAATACTGTATGTAATCAATTTATTTTCATGTCAAAAATCAAATGAGTGGTTCTGGTTTGATTGTTTCCCTGACATATTCTTGTTTGATACATTCATAAGTGCCTAATCAATGTAGATTTTCAATAGATCTTGAAGGAAAAAACTATACTGACCTTATTTGACTGATTTCTGCTTGATCTTGGCCTTGCATAGACAATGTTTCCATATGTCTCTCTTTCTCCAATGACCCTTGGTTCAGGTGTCTTTACTGGTGCTGCTTCCTACTCTTCCTGCAGCTCACCAAGCAAGTCATCAAGACTTTGGAGTTCATCATTGAGTTCTTGATGATCAACCAGGTTATCCAGCTTCAGAAAACTGTTTTGAGTTCTGAATCACTCATGGTGATGGGCAGAAACACAAACAGACAGAAAGACACACAACAAAGAAGGACAGATACGACAACTAGAGATGTAAACAACACACACAGAGAGAGAGAGAGAGAGAGAGAGAGAGAGACAGTGAGCTACAGAGAGAAGTACAGGTTAACAAGAGGACGTGGCTCTTAAAAGTGCCTTTGGTTTGTGTGTGTGTGTGTGTGTGGAGGGAGGGAGGTTAAAATAAAGGAGAATGTTGGAAGCTGGCAAATTTGAAAGACCTGATAAGAGAGAGAGAAAAAATATTAAACTCCTTACATTTTGACCAGTATTTTCTTCATCAGTGTTGACAGATTGTGCAGTTTTGAGTTTGTACTACGTGGAATAAAATGGGCTTGGACAGGTGGCATTTTGATATTTCTGTTGTACCCTTTTATTTCTTTAAGGCAAATGATTATGGTAAGATTTGTGTGTTTACTATATAATTTTGTGTGGATTTTGATCAATTACTGGAAAACACACCAATCTGCAACACTGTTCTTCATCTGAACATTTAGAAATGGCTATGTTTGTGATCGAGCTAACTTACTGTAATATGGATAACTGAACACACATCATACAATTCCTATGATATTATTTTGCATGATTATATGTGAAAAAAAATAAACAAGCTTGAATTTAATTAGCTAACTTAACTTAGCTAGCCTACTACACATTTGGTGCAGCGAACGTTATATTTTTATAATATCTGCTGTCATGTACTGCATCACGAAACTGCTACCTTTCTAAACACAACTTCTTGACCTGATTAAACAGTTTTTGTTCCGTAAATTTAAGGATTGTTCCCATCTGTATTAATTAACTGTTCTACTTACCTAGCGGGAAATCGCAGTGGACCTTGGGATCGCGCCTTACGATGACGTCAGCTACTGATTGATGGAGTTATTAATAAATAAATAAAAATAATAAATAAATAATCAATCAATCGATCAATCAATAAACAAACAAACAAACAAATACATAAATAAATAATAGGTTGATTGCATCGCGTTGCGCTGATTAATCACTGATTAACCAAACATCACAGCACATTAAATACGTTTATCATCATCAACAAGCCTCCGACAAAAATACCAGCATTACCTAGGAAAACACTTACTGCTGTTGCTCGCTGGAGCGTTGTTAAAGTCACCGCTGAATGCTGTTTCACAGACAGCACTTTGATATCAGGCAACGAGTGTTTTTAAAATAAAAAATCAGTTTAATATGACCTGGGGGCCAATCGACTCGCCCTGCCATAACCAATTATTGTAGCCTTTTCTTTTTTATTCCTATTTATCGTAGTGTCACCCGTACACACTGCGGTCTGCACGTCAAATGTCAACGCCACGGCTCCGGTCAGAAGTCTATGAGAATCCCTGCAAGTTACAACATGACGCCAAAGGGGTACCCAGTAAGTTAAAACATGACGCCTAGGGATCCTGACCAAGCTTCATATTGTGACGAGTTGGGAGTGAGATTGTGTTGTCCAAGTGGATGCTGCACATGGTGGTGGTTGAGGAGAGACCCCCTATATGATTGTAAAGCGCTTTGGGTGTATAGCAATACACAATAAAGCACTATATAAATGCTTCATTCATTAATTCATTCATTCCTTGATTCTATTCTGTCTCTATTTTACAGTTTTGAACAGGTTTCCAACTATTGATGAAATATCAGGTCTTATCAGACAATTAAGTCTTCCACTTGCCAGTTAGATCCACTCCTACTCACCTGGTCAAAGTTTATCTTTTTGGTTTATCTTCTTATCTGATATAGTAACTGATTTATACACTCGTCTCTACCTCTGGTGTGGTACCTTCATTTTTAAGTTGCTGTAATTACTCCAAGACTTAAGAAACCGGGAGCCGACCCTAATAATTTTGCCAGCTTTCGCCCAATTTACCTTTTCTCTCCAAAATTTTGGAAAAAGTTGTTGCATCTCAGGTTCACTATCATCTTTTAAAAAATAGCTTGTTTGAAAATTTCCAATCCGGTTTCCGCCTTTGCATAGTTCAGAGACGGCCATGGTAAAAAGTTGTTAATGATCTGCTGATGTCAGCCGACTCTGGACTCTTAACTATACTTTTCTACTCGATTTAAGCGTGCTTTTGATACAATCTCTCATCAAGTTCTCCTAGATAGACTACTCTCCATAGGTATTACTGGTGTCCCTCTTAGGTGGTTCAGATCCTATCTCTCTGGGCGCACTCAATTTATTCAACTTAAAAATTCTACCCTTCTTTTTCCTCTCTTTTAGGTTGCTTAGAAGAGATTAAATCAGGTTTTCACGTAACTTCTTAAGCTAAATACTGACAAAACAGAAGTTCTCCTTGTTGGTACCAAATCTAACTTGTCAAAATCCAATAGATTTTCACTTTCTATTGATAACTCTATAATCTCCCCATCTACCCAGTTTTAAAACTCTGGGTGTCGTCCTTGATAGTACTTTATCTTTTGAAAAGCATGTGAACAATATTACTCAGTCTGCGTATTTCCATTTACGGAAATCAGTCGTCTTCGTCCATTTCTCACACCAAATTCCACAGCTATTCTTGTACATGCTCTAGTTACCTCACGCATTGACTATTGCAACTCCCTTCTCTTTGGGCTACCCCATAAACTTCTTCATAAACTTCAATTGGTCCAGATTCAGCTGCCCGATATTACTAGAACCTCTTCCACTGAGCTCTCTACTACCTTCACTGGCTACCTGTTAAATATCAAATAGAATACACGATTCTACTTACTTTTAAAGCTCTTCATAATTCTGCCCACCTTATCTTTCTGATTTGCTTCATATTTACATCCCGAAAGTACTCTCAGATCTTCTTCATCTGTTTCCCTTGTTGTACCTTTGTTCGTTTAGCCACTATGGGATCTAGGGCTTTCAGTTGTGCTGCTCTAATCTCTGGAATTCTCTTCCACATCTATTGAAGAAAGTGACTGTCTGATACTTTTAAATCATGCCTTAAAACTTACCTGTTTAGATTAGCTTTTTCTGATCAATTTTAAATGATTTATTGTTATAGTTGTTATTTGCTGTACTGCCGTCAAGATTTTATGTTATGATTATCACTCTACTGTACGGTGTCCTTGAGTGCTCTGAAAGGCGCCTTTAAATAAAATGTATTATTTATTTATTTATAAGTATTTGCTTCGTTAGCTGAGAGGCCCACACTTGCCATGCCAAACAGTGTTACTGACAGCCCTCGGTGGTCTCAGTGCCTTCCTGTGGACAACGACAGCTCTCCAACTTCGGGCAGCAAGCCCCTCCTTATATCCTTCTGGAGTTCTCCTGTGGGACTTTAAATGCACAAAATTCTGACTAAATTTTGTGGACTTCATGATCATGCGCACATGGCGGTCACTGAAAGTCTGCAAGGCTGTGACATGAAGAAGTGATGTGTGATTGAGGAAAGTGAGGACCAACTAATAGTCATGGTTCATATTCAGAATGGTAAGCATAAGTGTTGATTTGTTTACAGTTTGTATAGCTGTTGTCCTAGTTTTGGTTTCCCTTTTTGAATGATGAATACATACTACTGCCATCTGCTGGTATTGAGTGTTCATCTCAGAACATACATGCTAGTTGACTGTTGATTGTAGTCTTTGTCTTTCATCGGTTCACTCAACGCTGTGTAGCTATGACGCAATGGGAACGCCCTTGGGTGTGCCAATTGTCTCAAACCTCTATAGAATCACGCCAATTCATTAGCTGATGGCACAGGCTCCACCCAACTCCACCACGTCGCCCACTCTAATACTAGCGAGCGCGCCATCTGCTTCTCAGATTTCCTTCCTTCAGAAGCGGTCATTTAGCCCTTCGGAAGTGATTTATCTGGCCTGTGTTTTGGCTTATTTCTTTGAGTTTCTCTTTTGCACTTCAGCGACTGCATTCAGTGTAACCTTGTTTCTCCTCGCGGTGAAGTTTCGTCACTGCCAGCCACCATGCTCTTGCTTATCACGAGCAACGACCTGCACAGTAAGTGTCTTTAATGCATAGGTGTCTCACGTGCATGAGGCTTTTTACGGTGCTTCTAACAGTACATTTTGTGAGAATCTCCATCTCAAAATTTTTGCATGATGCTCGCGGTTTTTAAGAAGGAGTCATCCGTTTTCTCCTGTCGCACTGCTCTGGAGGCTGCTACCCTCCGTGAATCCACGACTGGGGTTCGGATGTTGAGCTTGAGGCTTAGAGAGTGAGCAGACAGGCCTCGCCCTTTCTCTTCCTCTCTCGCCTGAGCGCTTTTGTGTGGATTCGCGATTATTTATGTCCCAGACCAGAGTTACACGAGGCTGTTTCCTTTGGGTTAGATGACATTTTGTACACAGCAGCACCCGACTTATCCTGAGCTAGCGGATTTGTTTGTGCATGCTACTGATAAGCTTAGTACTCAATTAGTATTGAGTAGCTAGACAACCACGCAAGTCCCAGTACTCTAAACTTGACGAACGCTTCTTGAGCTTCCCTAATTCTCGTCCCGCATGAAGAAAGCTGCCATTTTTCAGTGCATGATTTTTTTTCATCTGCATCACGAAATCTGTAGATCCTGGAAGCAGCCTTTCTCTGCTTGCCTTACTAACGCTGCGGCTGCTGACTTCACCAACATAGAGGGTTCTGTAGAGCAGGATTATGCGGCTGTTCTGGCAATCAAGGACATGCTGGCCGCTCACCTCTCCCAGGCTTATCAAGCTGACGTCCTGAAGGAGATGGAGGAGGGAGGGGCCCTTACTCCAGAAGTGGTGTGCGTCAGTCTTTGCTTTCATCTTTCTCTACTGAAGTCCATACTGCCAAATCCTCACATTTCTGGTGACTAATCGGGGAAAGCCGATTAGTCACCAGAAGAGAAGGACGGCAGCTCGCGTAAGTGTTGTAATACTTTTTCGCAGTTCTGTTGTTTAAATTATTTACTTGCTGCTAGGAAGGAATACTTCGTTTCCTACCTATTTCTATTGTGCATTTTCGTTGAGGTTTATATGTTTGATTGCGCTTACTGGTAATTAGAATAATTTGCGCCTCAGCTAAGAACGAGCCTGTGTGATTGTGCGAAGTGTTTAGTTTCGTATCCAGCAATTAGCAGTCCTTTAAGGTTATTGGCTGTGCTGAGCAGAAGCCAGCCTCAGCTGTTTTCACTCTAGTCTCCTAGACCGTTTTATTTGATGTCAGAGCGCTGACGCGGAAGCGTCTGCGGAAGCGCTCAGCCATCGTGCTCAGCCTCCTCGTGTGAAGACCAACGAGTGTAAAGACAGACGACTTTTCCTGCGCGACTTCAACCGAGCAACGACACCGAGCACACACTTAACTTCATTTCTATCTTCCCTCACAACTCTCCTTCCCTATCCTCTATCCTTCCACCGCTAACATGTGTTTCCAAACCATTTGGTTCTCTCTCAACCACGCACTAAAAAACACACGCAGACAGCAACGTAATCCTGCTAACCTGGCTCGATCGCTACATCTTCTACTACACCTCTTTCTTTCTCTGTGGGTCTTTGGAATTGCCAGTCAGCGGTCAACAAAGCTGACTTAATTTCTGCTTTTTCCTTACAATCCACACTCAGCATCTTGGGCTTGACTGAGACCTGGATTCGTCCAGAAGACTCGCTACCCGGCTGCTCTCTCTCACAATTTTCTCTTTCTCTCACACCCCAAGGCAAGTTGGCGGGGTGGGGGCACTGGTTGCTCATTTCAAACAATTGGAATACTCAACCCACTCTCCCCTAGGCAATCACAACTCATTTGAATCTCATGCGATTACGGTAACGGCTCCTATAAAACTCCAGATAGTAGTAATCTACCGTCCCCTGGCCAAATTCTAGCCACTTCCTAGAGGAGCTGGATGGCTGCTGTCCTCTTTCATGGAGGATGGCACTCCACTCTTAGTCTTGGCGATTTCAACATTCACCTAGACAGGCCTTATGCTACAGACTTCCATTCACTCCTAGCTTCATTTGATCTCAAACGCCTTACCACTACTAGCACGCACAAATCAGGCAACAACTTGATTTAATTTACACACGCAACTGTACTACAGATAACATTCTGGTACAACCACTACATATCTCTGACCATTTCTTCATTACATTTACCTTACATTTTGCTACCCGGGTGCCACCAGCTCCCTTACCGGTTACTTTCAGACGTAACCTACGCTCCCTTTCCCCACCCATCTTTCCTCTGTAGTATCCTCCTCTCTTCCCTCACCTACCCATTTCACATTCTGGATGTGAATGCAGCTACTGACACTTTATGCTCTACCTTAACCTCTTGTCTAGATGACATTTGTTCTCTCCTCCAGGCCAGCACGGGCTGCCCCTTCTAACCCCTGGTTATCCGATGTTCTTCGTGAGCATCGGACCAAACTCAGAGCGGCAGAGAGAAAATGGCGCAAATCAAACGATCCGTCGGACCTGACTAGGTATCAGTCTTTGCTTTCATCTTTCTCTTCTGAAGTCCACACTGCCAAATCCTCACATTTCCACAACAAGATCAACAGCGCTCCAGACATGCGTAATCTCTTCAGAACATTTAATTCTCTCCTCTGTCCCCCTCCACCACCGCCCACCACTTCTATAACAGCTGACGACTTTGCCACTTTTTTCACAGACAAAACTAGAACAATCGGTAACCAGTTCTCACCTCCCACACACAGGACCTCCAACCAACCACATCCACTGCTCAAACTCCCATCTTCTCCTTCTGTCCCTCACGAGGCGGAAGTATCCAAACTTCTCTCTCTCCAACCATCCTACAACATGTCCTCTTGACCCAATCCCCTCTCACCTTCTCCAAGCAATCTCTCCCACACTCTTACCGGAACTCACACACATTATCAACACATCTCTCCGCACTGGCATCTTCCCCACAGCGTTCAAGCAGGCCCGGGTAACCCCACTGCTCAAAAAACCTACATTAAACACTTCTCTTTTAGAAAACTACAGACTGTCTCTCTCCTTCCATTCGTAGCGAAAACACTCGAACGAGTTGTCTTCAACCAGCTCTCACTGTTTCTTTCACAGTACAACAAACTGGATGCTAAACAGTCAGGTTTCAGGAGTGGCCATTCAACAGAGACTGCGCTACTCTCAGTCACTGAAGCCTGCGAGTCGCAAAGGCCGATTCCAAATCATCAGTCCTCATTCTGCTGGATCTTTCTGCTGCTTTTGACACTGTCAATCATCAGATCCTCCTGTCCTCCCTTCATCGCTGGGATCACTGGGATTCCACTTCGCTGGTTTGAATCCTATCTCACCGGTAGGTCCTTCAGGGTGGCTGGGAGGGGAGGTATCCAAAGCACATCAACTGGTCACTGGGGTTCCTCAGGGATCGGTTCTTGGACCCCTCCTCTTCTCCACATACACTACATCACTGGGACCCATCATACAGGCACATGGCTTGTCCTACCATTGCTATGCCGATGACACACAGCTCTATCTCTCTTTTCAACCAGATGATCCAACGGTAGCTGCACGGATCTCAGGCTGCCTGGCGGACATCTCGGCATGGATGAAAGAACATCACCTACAGCTCAACCTGGCAAAGACTGAGCTTCTTGTCGTCCCTATCCGGAATGCTGGATCCCTGTCAATCTTCAAGCAACAACTGAAGACTCATCTCTTTCGGCACTACTTGACTTCATCCTAAACTTGTTCTTAAAAAAAAAAAAAAAAAAAAAAAAAGACTTCCCCTTTATCTTTCTCTCCTTCCCTTGCTAGATTGTACTTATTTGAACAATGACTGAGACTTGGTGTTACGAGCACTTCCTCTGTCTGATTGCCTCTTCAAGATGAATCGCTTTATGTATTCCCCAATTGTAAGTCGCTTTGGATAAAAGCGTCTGCCAAATGACTAAATGTAAAATGTAAAATGTAATGTAAGTGGTCAAAGAGCTAGGTAGACATATGGACCTGGAGATGCGTCCAGCCAATGACACTGCACGTGTGGTTGGGTGTACAATGGCAGGGTTGGTGGTTGCTAAGCGCCACCTCAGGCTAAATATCATGGAAATATGTGAGAAGGAGAACATTTTTCTCCTAGATGCCCCATCTCACAGTCGGGATTGTTCAGCGAGGCGGTTAGCTCAGGGTAGTGCTGGATGGTATACGGTTCATACCGAATACCGGTGTTTATTTTCTTATGATATGAGTTTTTAAAATACCGCAATTCCGGTGTATGTCATTTAAAACAATGTTCGGAACACGACATTGTTTGAGAGGGGTTTCTTTTCACTGTTGCACTGTGGCGAGGGAACAGCTGTGTTATTAAGCATGAAAGTTCTTAAACTGAAGCTGTAGAACTACTAGAACGTGAACTCAGCCACAAATATCCACCACCTGCTGCCATCATTCCCGCATCTCACACACACGAGCGTGACTTTAGCACTATATTTAGCAACTTTCAGACCCTTTTTGCATATTTTTTTCATAGAATATACATACTGACAAACCTAGCAACTTTTTTGGATAAACCAGTACTGCCCACAAGTACTGCCCCACAAGCGAGAGGTCTGACTTTCCAGCGCAGTATCACCTCTCTCGGCATCTGTTCTGTGCAGTGAGCGGCAGAGAAGCAGCACATTCAGTTGACTGTACCTCAGCAGACTCGTCAGTAAATCAGAACAGAACAGCGCACCTGTTGCTTACTGACTGTTTGGAATTATAAATATGAGCATAGTTCGTCTGTTAATATTATGCACTTTTTTGTTTGTTGTCTTTTAGTTTCTTACTCAGACGCAGACAGTGCGCTGCATGAGACAAAAAATCTTTTGTGTAGATGCATGTTGATTTTATCAGACGATGTTGCGATTATAAATGAGAGTGACTCCTGGTTAACATGTATTAATGGGTCGTGTTTAGTCACTGTTTAGTGTGGAATATTTCTACAATATCCACTCATCATGACAGTAAAATATGGCATTCTAAGTCAATCTACTGCAGTATTTCCTCTGGTGTTTGCATATCCTCTGGGGACTGCACCGTATTCAGCCTCTATCATGCTTCCTACACACATGGAGGCATCTGCCAGAAGTGTACGCTTAGACTCTCAGTGCTTCAGTTTTATCGTAACCCCCATTTTGACGGGGTTCATCTTACTGCGGTAAACAGCGTTTTTAAGGCTTCTGTTCTGCAGAAGGTTCCTCACTCCTCCTCTAGGGTGCGATAGAGGAGGTCCCTCCTTTGGATGTGAATCGTGGCTTATTCAGTCACTATTTCCTCATTTCGAAAAAAGGACAGAGTCTGCGACCATATTAGATATGCGCTGGCTGATTTTCTCTCTTTACAAGGAGAGATTCAAAATGTTAAAGCTGAAAGTTATTCTGGCTCATTACTGTAGACCTGAGTATGCTTACTTTCATATATTTAGGTTGTTCAGTGGCATAGGAATTCCTCGGGTTTGCCTTTGGGGGAAAGACGTACCAGTACAGGGTTCTTCCCCTTTGGTCAGGCTTTGGCTGACATTCACAAAGTGCATGGATGCTGCTCTGGCCCCAATAAGTGAGTTGTCACAGAGAGATTCTTTTTCACCACCTTTGATCTTTTGGCCTCAGGTTAAAACGCTCGGTTGAATTCTTAACCCTTCTCAGCAGACCATTTTCTTGGGGTTCCAGCTTGATTCTGTTTCGATGAAGGCCCGTTTGGCACCCGCTAGGCCATCATGTTTCAGTGCGCACATGACGCAGACTCCTGTGCCTCATGGCAGCAGCCCCTCCTGTGCTTCCCCTGGGGCTGCTTCATATGAGGTCATTTCTGTAGTGGATAAAGTTCAAAGGAGTTTGTCCCTCGTGGCCAGCCCTCCGCCTACTAAGAGTGTTGCGTAGTTGCTTTTGCCCCCCTCTTAATATGGCAGGTTCTTCTCTTTCCTCAGCAGTGGGTAAAAAAGGGGCGATGTTTGCCATCGCCCAATGATTACCATGCCTCCCTAATGGTTGGGGGCAGTCTTCGAGGGCAGACCGGCTTGTGGTGTCTGGATGGGAGAGTTCTCTATGGCACATATACAGCCTAGAGCTACGAGCCATCTTCCTGGCCCTTCAACCCTCTACATTGTGAGTAAACCTAGATTTGTCCACGTCATTCTAGCTCTTCTACCAGGAGCATTGCCTCCTCTCAAGCTCTTATTAGAGGAGTTCCCTGGAGGATATTTGTGTGTGCGGCAGGATGGTCCTATCTTCACACTTTTATCAGGTTTATAGTTTGGTTTTAGATGTGGCTCCTGGTTCCAGGTTCTTTCTGCTTGGACCAGCCATTTGAGGTAATCTGGTCTGTTTTGCATTGGTCCAGATATGGCAGCGCTTAGCTTGGCGGGTGTGGTATACGTTTCCATTGTGTCATAGCTACGCAGCGTTGAGTGAACATATGAAAGAGGAATACTCATGTAACCATGTTCTCTGAATAGGGAACGAGATGCTACGTTTGCTGGCAAGCTCGTGCTGCCGACAGGACTTCTTCGGCAGGAAATCTGAGGAGCAGAAGGCGTGCACGCTAGTATTAGAGTGAGGCAAATGGTGACGTTGGGCGGCGCCCGCGCCATCAGCCAGTGGATTGGTGTGACTCCATACGGGCTTCAGACGATCAGTAAACCCAAGGGGCGTTCCCATTGCGTCAAAGCTATGCAGCATCTCATTCCCTATTTAGAGAACATGGGTTATGTAAGTAACCTGAGATGTTTTCTTAAGTTCAGTGGGCAACTTTTTGGCACGCAGGTGATGTGGGATGACAACAAAAGCCCTATTTGGATGGGTAAGTTTTACATAGGGAGGTGGGGTAAAGTAATTATTATCAGAGCTTCTCAGTGATTTTAGTCCTGGCCGATGTGCCATCTCAATTCAGTAAAGATTACAGTGATTTTTACCTTCTCTAAAAAAGTCTTGGAAAAATTACCTCAGGTATCCCATGCAAATAGACAGCTTTAAATATGTACGGAAATATTCGGTCATTTCCTGGCACAGAACTTCTGTTAACTTTAGGTAAGTGCCTATTACCAACAGAATCAATCAGAGTTTATTTAGCAAATCGTTTGACAATTTGTGCTACCCTGTCAGATTTTGCTACCTCCCAAAACAGTTGGTAGCAGAATTCGACAGCGAAAAATGCTACCTATGAGATTTTGCTTCTAGTATTATTTAATGTGGTTGTGTAAACCTACCATTACATTATTAAATTACAGTGTTGGAAGAATTATCTGATAGGTAGCATTATTTGTTAGAACCCAGACCTAACTAATAAGGTAGCTAACTAATATTATAAGGTAATAAGATAACGCACAGGAAGATGTGGCACACACAAGATGACAGGGAGGTGATGGTGGTGCATAAAATCCAGTTACCCTCCCACTTCTGGTAGATTTACTGAGATTTCTTATCCTATGTGTATCCATCTACCTTTGTAATATTAATCCCATCAAAATAGGGCTATAATTGACTTTAGTCAGAGCTAGTTCTTTGTTTTATAGTTTTATTAGTTTGCCTTGTATGGGTTGATAGAAGCACATATTTGAGAATGTTTTCTGAGTTTCATCTGTGAAGTAGAAATTAGCTTAGTGTTTTCTTCATAGGACACAAAGTTTTGGGTGGTATCTCATTATTATATGCTCATGATACATTTTCAGAACTCACCCACACAAGCTGACAAGTAGATGCATAAGAAATTGAACAAAACAAACTGACACTGGAGATTTTGACTCACAATAAAAATAAAGAGATAAGAAGCATAAATTAATTAAAAAGTTTAGTGGTCCTATATAGGTCTTGAAGTAAACATCAGGTTTGAAATGGCACAATGTTTTTCAAAGATACAAAATCAGATCCAAATGTCTTAGGTCATCTTAAATATTTTAAAGACAATATCTTACATCTGAGTAGAGAAATATTTAAAACTTAATCTTCATGAAATTTACAAAATGCAAAGTAACCAAGAAAAAAAAACTAAAATTGTTAACAAATATTTAAAACCTATACAAATGCATTTTACTTAGTTCCACAATGTGCAAAATTACTGCCAAGAGTGTGCATTTTTCATTGGCTGCTTACCACGCATTACCATTTTCAGAAATAAATACTGAACAATTATACAAACACAGACTTTCATGAAAGCCCCGTCTCCTCCCAACAGGTACATCCCGTACAAAGAAACACTATAACAACTCAACAGCTAGTGATAGATTTTACTCTGCACTGTGATGCCATTTTATTGAGGTTAATGCACCTGATGTATGTTCTTTGTTCTTAAAGACCCCATGAAATCAATTGACAAGTTCAATACTCTTTCCTGTGCTGATGCATTTCCTGCTGAAACAGGAAGTTGGGGGGGACATACTGATTTCAGTGGGTTCTTTACTTGAACTTATTCTTTGGTGAGGATTTTAATGTTAATGTAGGGATTCAATATTTTGCAGTCATTAACAGAGCATTACCAGAAAAACAACATATTTTATAAATTATAATGCATTATAAATGTGTTGCTGTTACTTTGGCCTCATCCTCTATAGGAGCGCTGGTTGTCATACATCTCTAAACTCTTATCCTTGGTTTTCATGTCATCCTTCTCTTCATCCTTCTCTTTTTCTTTGCAGCACTTGCAGCAGCAGCAGCAGCGAGTCCTGCAGAAGGTCATGCTGGTGGTCACAACTTTGTCCCAGGGTTTGAGGGAGTGCAGGGTTTGGGCAGGAAATCCCAGCTGCGGAGGAATGACGGCAGGAAACGCGGGCAGCGTTTCTGCATAATGTTTACCACGATCACAAAGATCGCCAAGACCACCACAGGCACTCCGACCCCTACCAAGACCTGCCAACCTGCGATGGAGAGGCCCAGGACTGACACGGGAAGAGGAGGAAGATCAGGATAAGGTACAGCGCGCGAACCAGCGGTACTTGGCCGTTGCGGTTGCCCAGAGCTTTGCTAATCGGATGGGGATGCGTGTGAAAGGGATGGGATACCAGAGCAGGATACCACTGATGTTGAAGAAGAAGTGACAGAGAGAGATCTGGGAGAAAACACAAATGATAGTCTTTAAATCTACAACCAGAGTAATAAAATAAAATAAAATGAAAATAAGTTCAGAAAACAAACTGTAGAGGTTTGGCCAGCGTCTCTCCAGGACTGGCGAGGGCAGCTAGAATCGCTGTGGTTGTTGTGCCAATGTTGGAGCCAGTGTGAGTGGATACGCCCTCTCAATGCTAATGACACCAATACCTGAATAGAGAGAAAACAGTAAAAAGGCTTCATTAAATTGCACAAATTGATCACTTATTTTGCCAAGCTAACAATGTAATAAGCATAACAATATACAGCATGCAAATATTACATAAGAGGGTTTTAATTAGATTGAAGTACTTTAAAAAGTGGTGGGCAAAATGGTTGGAGGGATGCCACATCATGAATATTAGTTTTGGTTATACAAATGATCTTTTACTGTTTTTATAAAT
>JAPDDO010000407.1:0-71519 GCA_027422415.1 Schizothorax lantsangensis | reverse complement strand
TATTAATCTATCATTTAATTATTTTTCTTTGTTCTTAGGTATTTAAATGTACTTTTTTAATCACCTGAAATGAATGTTGTTGGGCTCATCTTTTGGTTTTCATGTTGTCGGATGACAAAGATCACAGAATAAATGTTTTCTGCTTGGTGTTAGACTTTAAAAATCCAAAGCATGTTCACATAATAGAAGTCATAACCATTTCACACATCCCACTCCGCATTTTTGAATTCCTCCTAGTTTTTCTTTTTTGCTGACCAACAAAGTCTTTCTCGTTAAGCTAGTTAAGAAAACTGGTGGGGAACATGTATAGGTCATAGGAGTCAACTAGTCGTCCAAAAACAGGTTAATTAGTAAGGTTCCACAAATAATTACAAATAAATGGCAAGTAAGACATTGAATTAAACATGAAATTAAGCACAAAGATCAAAGTAGTATTTTCTTATAAAATATACTCCAGTATTCTTTGTTCAATTTATTTAAATAATTTTTACAGTGTAAATGCAGTATATCGTTTTCTTTATTTATTTTTCTTCTTATATTTTGTGTGTGTGTGTGTGTGTGTGTGTGTGTGTGTGTGTGTAAAAACAGGGTTTTGTTTACTGCAAATTTCACTTTGGAGGATCTATAGGTATATACATTTTCGTTTTAAAGGGGTCATCGGATGCCTATTTGATATAAGTTGATATGATTCTTTAGGGTCTTAATGAAAAGTCTTTAACATACTTTGTTTAAAATTTCTCAATGGTAGTGTAAAAAACAACTTCTTTACCCTGTCAAAATCAGCTCTGTTTTCATCAAACCGTTTTTTAGTCCATGTTGCTTTAAATGCTCATGACTCTGCTAACCCTGCCCCTCTCTTCCGTGGAGTGACGAGCAGTACTGTTTACTTTAGCCGCGAAACTGGCTAACTAGCACATATTAGGAAAGGCGTTTTGCAAAGATTCATAAAAAAATGTTTACTCACTTCTTCTGTAGGTGAAGCTGGATCACGAATGATTCGCGTGAACATAGACGCATTTAGGCAGATTGGGGATCGGCTCATTCCCTTCAAATCGAAAGTAATGTCTTCAGCGGCTCAGATGTCAGGAGTAAATGATGACTGCTATATTCATTATTACATCCAACAACAAAACGCCTCAAATCGCTGTATCTGAAACATCTTGTCTTCCCCTGCACCGAAGGCGGACCGCTCTCAGCTCACTCAGGTCTAAGGTAAGACGGTCTTGTCATTCAACTATCGTGGGAGCGGCCTGTACAGAACTACGTCATTCTGACATGAGTCTCAGAACAGCCTGATTTGAGAAAGGGGATTTTAAAATAGGGATTTAAAAAAAAACACTGGGTGGATTTTTATCATTATAGGATGGATGTGTACACACACTTCCAACACACATTTATGTTCAAACAACTTGAAAAGTGAATTTTGCATCCGATGACCCCTTTAATATATTTTTTTAATGTGCGTGCTTAGTTCCTGTACATAAGCTACAATTCTGGTATTTCCATCAAAGTAACCACTGATCAATATTGATATTCTTTGGCACTTGGTTCTTCCACAACTCTACAAACAATTGGCAGCACAGAGCGTTTTCATACATCAAGTGCGTCAGGGACGTATCTCATTAATCCATGCCATTGATAATTATGCTAATCCACCACAGTCATTTTCTTGGCTCTCGGGCAAACTCAGCGTGCACCAAACAATACCCCTAAATAATCTTAAATACGATCTACCGTATAACGCAAAAAACAAAAGCATAGCAACATGCTAAGCACCAGCACAAAGAGGACCTCAAAGGAACACCACAACAGTGACAAACAATTCAGTCGATACATGCAGTTACTCAGTTTTATATCTGTTGTAACCTCATTTTCTCCTGCTGTAGTCGTGGAGTAACAAGCCCCTAATCTCATTGTGAGAGCACAAAATGACAGCATTCAGCATCTGCAAGTATTGTCGAATTCTGTGTTCGGTTTTAGCAACAGATGGCCCTGTCTCCATTTCTTAGCCATAAGACCTTTCCTGACAAAAAAGAAAAAAACTGAACAATTTGGTCATTCATATCCAATGAACTTTTCAAAACATTCTCAAACTGAACTGACGCCAACTTGGCACTCAGAAATTCAGTTACTGTATGAATTAAGTGTTATGAAGTGCAATGCTTGTCACGGTATCCAGGAACAGAACTGGAAAACAATGATCAGCCACATCCTTTTTTTTTTTTGCCTAGATCTAATAAGTTTAAAAAATGCATTACATGATTGCAAAGACTTGAATGCACATCTTTGATGACCATGTTTTTCATTTCTGAGTCAAAATTCATTTTGTGAAGGGCATGAAGTCAAATATCAGGGTGATTCAACTGTCCTGATATCATAATGAAAAAAACTGCATTTAAGAATATATAAGTATTAGAGAGCCATAAGAAATCTTCAGTAATAAACATGATTATATATTTACTGCTTATCTTTAAAAACTGTTGTCTGTGAAATCATGCAGAAAAAAAACACATTTCTTATGGACAAAAAGAGTAGTAAATACTTATATTGTTAGATATAAGTTATATAGTCATTTTTCATTGTGGCACTTTATTAATCCAGAATGGATATAAATAACAACCCAGCTGGCACTTTGTGTTCAATAACCAGCTTCAAGTGTAAATATAATGCCTACAAAGCTCACAGAATTGATTTAGGCAAAAATCAATGGCCCACAAAAGAATGCAACAGGATCTGCCAAAAAACTGCTGTTATTTGGTAAAAAAGCTGCTGGAAGAAGCGTGTGTCATATCTAGTGACAGGGCAACAGATGGTGGAGAGGCACCTCCTCCCCGTACGCCAGCCGTAGGCAGCCACAATACTTTACAATCATGCCAAAATTACAGCGGTCTGCTCACATGCACGGATCAACTTCATTCTTGGACATCTTGAGATATGCAGGTCTTACAACAAAGGAGAACCAAGGATTCCCTTCTCTTGCCTGGTCCAGGTCTGTGAGTCTCTGGGCTTGACTCCTTGAGCTGAGGGAGCTTATCAGAGCTCTCATTACGAGAGAACAGAGATGATCAGAGAGAACAGATCCGTGGCTGGGAGCGATGCTCACATCCAACAATTCCTCTTGTTCTAATTATAGAATAACAAGCGGTGTGTCTGCTGAAACGCTCGCATGCTAAATTAATTGATGGAGAGACTGTGCTTTATGAGAGAAGATGAGCTACCAACCAATGAACGTGAATACTGAATACTGATAAATACTGCTATTGATATTTAGACATTTAGCATTGAGTGAGTCATGCCTGCCAATGCCAAACTCAATGTTACAATGCTGAGTGTTATGGGTGATTGCCAAGATGTTGCTATATGGATATTCTGGATGATTTTTAAAGCATTCCTGTGTGGTTGCTAGGGTGTTCTAGGTGGTTTCTAGGTGGATACTCACTGGCCCTCTCAAAAAAAAAAAAAAAAAAAAACTGAATCACTTAAAATTCCGTTAAAATCTTGCAGTGTGATTCTGATTCCAATTCATTTGGCCATATTTCAGTCAACTTGTCATTTGTTCATGAATTACTGTACAAATGGTTGTACTGTAGTGGTCAACCGAAATTGATTGATTGATTGTAGTGGTCAAACTTTCAAACAGATTTTCAAAGATTGGTTTACATGAAAGAAATAGATGAGAAAGCATTATATAGTTTGCCTTTCTATTAGGCCTACTAATAACAGAAAGTCAAATGCTAAAATACTTTTTCATACACCAGTTACTTTGTTTTAATTTTTTTTAAATAATTATTATACAGAAGAGTTATCCGAAGATGGTGAACTCCGCACTCAAATGGCTGCATTATTTGTTTTTTTATATATTTTCTGGCTTTTATGCCTCTAATGGACAGGACAGTAGAGAGATGAAAGGAAAGCATTAGGAAGAGAGAAATGGCTGCATTCTTAGTACTGTCAAAATAAAAGTCCTGCTTCCTACACTTATGGCAACAATTAATCATAAATAAATTAAATAATCATAAAATGGCAAATATTGGCCAATTTATCAGTCTTGGCGATATATTGGCTTACTACTATTGTATTGTTCACCCAGCATGTTTGAGTTGCATGTTTCAAGTGTGGGCAAAATAGTAATAGTGATGCTTGCCATCCAAAAATGGCTGTTACCCTCATATTGTTCCGAACCTGTATGCATTTCTTTCCTCTGTGGAACACGGTAATCAAACAATTTCCCATTGACTATTTTTTGTCCATACAATGGAAGTGAAACCAAAACTGGTTACCAACAAAATATCTTCTTTTTGTGACTATCCCTTTTATAAGTGCCACTAATAAATACAGGATTAAATATGTGTAAGACTGAATATAAGCTTCAACCTAAAAGCATAATTCTTAAGGCTTGATGGCTGTTCTGTGCAACTATATTTCATGATGGAGCTCAGAAGAATGAAAAAAAGCAGTAGTGACCCTGTTCCGTCATCATGTATTTACAGAGCGGTGGACGGAGGCAGTCAAGCAGAGAGACTAATGCATGTTCTCGTCAAGCTGTGGGTCTTGGATGACGCACTCGCTGCAGCCTGACGTAGCAAATTTTCTGCCATCGGACCAGAAGGGACATTCCTGATTGAGTGCCTCGAAATGCTGCCTGCTGGTCCACAGTCCCGCACATAAAAAAAAAGACTTACCCATCCCCAAAATAAACCACTCAATTCATAAGTTAACCCTGAGATGCAATATAAACATGAAGTAAGCCCAACAAATGCTGATTTGTTTGTAATAATACTGATATCTGCATTAGCACTATAGTACTAGTAATACTAGGGAGCTTCTTGCCCAAAAGTGAGACTGTTTTTCTCATTCATTGCATTTCCGTTGTCTCTGATGGTCTGACTGCCTGTGGACATTTTGCTCAAATTCTACATGAAACATCCGGGAGAAAAAAGACAACACGGCAGGGGTCATGACACATCCAGCTTCTGTTGGCCGAGTAAGTGTGAGGCATTTCAGGCAGGGGAGGTCACCCAGTCACACTGGACTCTCCATCTGTGTGTGAGTGTGAGTGTGTTCGGGTGGCACGTGCTTGTAAGTGAGAGAAAGAGAGAGGGAGGAAAACAGACAGAAGGGGAGACAGCAAGAGAAAGAGGCAGAGAGGGGATATGTGTGTGTGTGGTGTGTGGTGTGCGTGTGTGTGTGTGCGTGTGTGTGTGTGTGTGTGTGTGTGTGTGTGTGTGTGTGTGTGTGTGTGTGTGTGTGTGTGTGTGTGTGTGTAGTCAAAAAAGATAGAGATGAGATGAAACAAAAAGAATGGCAGGACACATGGGTAGCAACTCATCTTTCACTGTTACATGTAAAGTGCTGCTTTCCACAAAGAGGATACAAAATGGGATCTGAAATCATTTTTTAAAAATGTTTTGTTGTCAAATACATTTTTTTTTCCATTTCAACAAATGGTAAAGGATAAAGTACTTCACCTTTAGAAAATGATAATTGTCAACTTTAGGAGGTCAGACTAAATAATATATAAAAAGTTGCAAACCTCATAAAATAAATGGAATCAGAAATACACTTTCTATTTATGTTATATGAGGTTTGCAATGTTTTCATCCTTGATAACGAAATCTTACAACATGCAAATACATGAAAAACTTTTTTTTTTGATCACTGTTCACTAATATAAATGAGGACTCAAGTTTGGGACATATGTAATTATATTAAATTTAATTTATTTAATTAATAAATACATGAATTCAAAAGCAAAAAATACCACAAAAAAAGCACTGAAGACTGTAGTGACCCCTGAAACGCGTAAAATCACAACATTACTCTTTTCACATGGGAATACTGTATGTGAATAGTTAGCCAAAATACAGCCTCTAATTGCATTTCTTAATTCAGTTTCTCAATATTTTTAGCAGTAGACAGATGCTATAAAGACATCAAGCCCAGAGAAAAAATTCACACCAACACCAGCCCTGCAAAGAGAGAACATGCCCTCAGGGAAAGAATCCAGTGAAAAATCAGAGCCATTAATAAAGAAAAGAATACTGCCACAGAACTGATGTTTCTGACTGCAATGTGCGAAATATAGCCTATTTGTGTGCAATACATTGCATGTGAAATTGACAGTATATTTTGGCTGAATTCTTACATCCTTGATGATTTATGTATTAAAAGGTATTGCATATATATATACCAGTGCTGTCAATCGATTAAAATTTTTTATCTCGTTAATCACAGTCATGGACTGTGATTAATCATGATTAATCGCAAATTTAAAATACTAGGATTTACCTGTAAATGTGTTGAAATAAAGAAATGCATGACAAACTAGTTTAAGGAAACATAACCTTTCACACCTCCGCAAGGTATGAGACATAGCCTAATCCTTATTATTCTTTTATCATTATTAATTTGCTTTTATTCAGCCATTCAGCCTTTATACTGGCAATAAAACGTTTACCAAGCCACATCACTTCAATCCCAGGATACATTTACCCAACTATTATCAAAAGTATTTCTAAATAAATACAACAAAACATTTTCTTGCGACCTTACGTGAAGTATTATGACAAAATGCATTATGAAGAAGAATTGGACCTGTTCTGGTGCATTAGAGCTAACATTAGCATCATGCTTCATAAGACAATTTATGAGATTAATAGTACACTTTTACTCAGAACTCACTTCAAACCACCATCGAGTGTTTGTAATAACTTCCTTTTGCGATCACATCGCAAAGTATTTGGTCGTTTACTGTTGTTAAAATATGCTTTTTATAGCCTTTTATATCGCTGCAAAAATTAGCATTTCAGATGTACATATTCATCTCAAGAAAATCACATACAAACCATATCCTATCGTAATCATGTGTTTATTATTTTATATAATCTATAGTGGCTGTTGTCATGTTTGTATGCTCTGGCTGAAACTCACATTGTTTGTGATGTTACAACCGCCTCTCCATTCTTAAGTTGTCAGGTATACATTCTAAGTATAATACACACATTAGTAAAAGGATCTATTTTTATTTGTCTATATACACTTTGGGCGGCCGCGGTAGATTATAAAAGTAGCCCAAAAAACCGCAACCCACGGCTCTGAAATTTTTCCCGCGACTGTATTTTCAAAATAGCCCACGGCCACTTGTGCCACTACCCTGGCAACACTGGTTCGCACATGATAGATATCCTTCCGCGCTTAATTTGCGTAAAAAAAATATTAACGCATTAATCACATGCGTTAACGTCGACACCCCTAATATATACACATACACGTCTAATAATGCAATCATATAAAAAGCAGTTTTACATTAAGCATGGTCGCCTCATGGGGCTGCCATATTAAGATCACACGACCAGCTGACTACTACTTATTTCATCTCTGTGACCCTCCTGTAAATGGACAAATTTGCAAAAAAAAAAAAAAAAAATCCAATTAATCATAGCTTTTACAGTTAGACTGGATTAGACTGGATACAAAAAGTAATGCTAAATGCTGAGGTTTCTCCTAAATTTCAATTAAAATTAGGCCTAACAATCGATTGACTTTAATGCAGGAAGGAACTCCTGCATTCATCTTCAGACTTCCAACATGTAAAGTCATATGTGTAAAGTTATATTTAGCTTGCTAGTTGTTATTACTGTATACCTCTTTTGATGAATGTGATTTAAAAGCAGGGTAGGTGATTTGGTACAAAAACATTTTTTGTTATGCCAGTTGAAAGTCTCTTCACAACCCGATAGCAATCATTAAGTAGCTAAGTGGTCTAAATGTATATCTATCAACGATGGAAGACGTAGGACCATAAAATGTTTGTCAAATAATATCCCTCGATCCAAGGGCTACAGTAGGCTGTCCTACCTGCATGTTAATGTATGCATTTGCATACCCTGTTTGCACAGAGATAAGACGTCATCAGTGTGGTCCATTACGCTATCGCAGACCGAGTGAGAATGGCAGGAGTTATTATTGTAATGTTATGCGCATTATACTCTAATGTACAATGAATGAGACATGAGGTAATTGGACAGCGTTGCATTCAACCTTCCACCAATGCCGTCTCTCATCGTTTCACTGTAAGCTTCTGGTCTGTCTGTGCGCGTTGATGTGTTTTAGTAGGAGGTGTGGCTTTGGAGAGTGATTTGCAGAGAGGGTGGGATCTTATGCTTTCAAAGCTAGCTTGTTATTGCTAGCCTCTCCGATATCACCTACCCTACATGTAATCATTTAATTATGGACAGTGGTTAACGTTAGGCTATATACTCACTAAGAATGAACTAAAGCATATTGTGTTAACTCCACTAAAATTAGACATCTCCAAATAACTTGCTTCAATCATGTGGAACTACTGTCCATGATTGAATCAGATTCTGCCAAAGAGTGTACCAAGCCTAAAAACTGAACTGCTCATTAATAATCAAATTGTTTAAAAGTTTGGGATCACTATAATTTCTTTAAAGAATGATATGCACATTAGAATGATTTCTGAAGGATCATGTGACATTGAAGACTAGAGTAATGGCTGCTGAAAATTCAGCTTTGTCATCAAGCAATAAATTACATATCAAAATGTATTGAAGTAAAAACAGGTAGGCTATTCCAAATTGTAATACTATTTCACAATATTACCGTTTTTGATCAAATAATTGTAGCCTTATTTCAAAAATTCCTACTGATCCCAAACTTTTGAACGGAAGTGCATCTTTCTGGAAAATTTGGGGGGAAAAGGATCTGTTTCCTAAGAACCATCTGCTTTTCCTACTAGTGCTTTCCAGGGCATTGCATTTTGACTGGTGATGATAATCCATAACACTCTCTTAAAACACATCCGAGTTGAAGGATATCATAGACCAGTAAAGCTGAGAGCACGAGGGTAATTATTTGTCAGTTTCCAGGCCAACACTGTTAGGCCACGTCTATAACAAAGTGCACTGACAGACACCACATTTCAACAATGTCTTTCTGAATAAAAACAACAATCCACAGCACTTAAGCCACCCATTATTTTTGGAAACATATAGCGTTATGACAGCACATTGAGAAACAGAAGTCATAAATAGCATTCATTGCAAGGGATGTGTTAAGGTAAAGGGCTGGTCTCATTAAGCATGAACGTACAGCCGTTCCTCCAGCATTCTGCAGGCCTAAATCTGCCAGCTATACTCATGATCAAAGGTGAGGCCAAGCAGAAGAGCTACATCCCAGGGAACCATTTAGTCAAACAGGACGTCCTGCAAAACTCAGGGCTCATTCCCAGACATTGGCGTTTACTGCTGGCCATGTTACTGCCATCCAACATCACTGTGCGAGACATTCTTTCCCAGAAATATAGTTCATAAAGTCATCATATATAGCATGAGCATCAGTAATACGTCATGTCCTTTTAAAACATCTGCCGCAGCTCTCTGGGAAACGATCATGGAGGTTTAAAAGCGTCCACTGGGAAACAACATGTCAGACAACAGTATAAGCATGTGATCTCTGCTGTACCAAACAATCACGGCTGAGGGCTTTATGGTTTCAATGATTCGGTTGCACATATGGGGAGGCCCTAGACATGAATTTACCACCAAATGGTGTCGAAACGCTGAATGTAGTATGCCTTCGCCCCTGAAGGCCTTTCCGGATTATCCAGTTTAGTGACATATGCTATCGCTACACTGGCTGAACCTTGAAATAGAAACAGCCCACCAAGAATGACCCCTGGGAAAAAATATTTAGGTTGTTTTAAGTCACAGCATGCTAGGGTAAAAAAACATATTATGATATGATTCAACAGGATCAATAAACGGGAGTTGTGCAGATCTATTAATTTTCAAAAACAAGTACATTTACATTTATCAGACGCTTTTATCCAAAGCGACTTACATTGCATTCAAGTTACAGTTTTACATTTTATCAGCTCTTGCTTTCCCTGGGAATCGAACCCATGATCTTGGCGTTGCTAGCGCCATGCTCTACCATTTGAGCTACAGGAAAGCCTATTCGTAAAAGGAAAGTATTCGTAAATACATAAAAATTGCAATAGCCCTATCTTTTTACCAAAACGTCTTAACTGCTGATTAATATTTTAAAAAAGTTTTTTAATGCCAAGTCAAAGCCATGAGATGTGGCTAAAAAAGTCATATGGCCCAATCACATGCAGGAAAAATGCAGGTAAAACACATATTATATGATAAAACAGGGTCAATGACCCTGGATTGTCCAGATCTCTTAATTTTAGAAAAAGTATTTAAAAAAAATACGTCACAACAACAACAACAAAAAGTCATTGTCACAATAGCCTCGTGGTCAGGGTGCTGACTAGAGGTAGACCGATTAATCGGTTTTGCCGATTAATCGGCACCGATAGTTGATTTGCGGAACTATCGGTTATCGGCAAAAATCCATGCCGATAGTTTTCCGTG
Source organism: Schizothorax lantsangensis (assembly GCA_027422415.1). Taxonomy (NCBI): domain Eukaryota; kingdom Metazoa; phylum Chordata; class Actinopteri; order Cypriniformes; family Cyprinidae; genus Schizothorax; species Schizothorax lantsangensis. The sequence goes on along the minus strand of JAPDDO010000407.1, from coordinate 61,116 downwards.
TTGCATCTGTTGCTGGAGCGGTTGAGAATGGTCTGCTGTCATTATACAGTACGAGAGCAGCCTCTGGAGGCGGAAATCACTGACAGCACGTGTTGTTTGTTTTGGCATGTGACACTGCGCGCTGCACAGAGCGGGAAACTCCAGACTCGCATTTAAATACAGCCGACAGAGAATCCTGCCGCGGAACAGAGCGTCGTTCACATAGTTTTCTATTAAGTTACATTATGTACATTAACAATGATTTGGGGCAAATATAATGACTTCACCCTAGGCGATAAATTATGTATTGTGCATTTTTCAGCAAAACGTTTGTCTTTCTGTGACTCTAATACAGTCTGTATGCTTCATATAGAGAGTTGTAATACAGATCGCGCTTTCTCTTTCCGTTTGCTCTGTTTTTTTTAAACACCGAACTTCAAACTCATTTATGCCACATAGTTCATTCTTGAAGCAAACTTATGTCCGTTTGGTGATTAAATAAACCGTTTTGGACCGTTGCTTGAATTGAACGTGACGCGTCCGGTGTGTGTGTGATACCAGTGACTTCTCCAAGACACAGCGCTTAGCCAAAAAAAATAAACATTAAAAATGTAAATCATACGTGATGGCGTGAATAAAGCTCTTATATGAGCATGCATTTTCATCTCTAAATTCTTAGAAAAAATGTTTTACGAAAACATTCACCACTTAGTAAATTGAAAAACGTGTATGCCAAGCCAAAGTCATGAGGTGTGACAAAAAAAGTGGCCCAACATGAAGTAAAAAGCTGGAAAAAACAAAAGAATAAATGAATGAATTATACCATCAAGAGGACCCCTGTAGACCCTCATGCCAGGTTCAATAATGTATTAAAATATCACATAATTTGACCTATAAGACAATAATTCTAAAGTCATATTGTGCAACTTCCTGACAATTTTATATTATTTGTGAATTAATAATTCATGACATTTAAAAAAAAGTACTTTTTACCTTTAAAAATCTATCTAAAACTTAATAATTAACTAAATAAACTAAATAAACTAAATAATTATTAACTTGTACACTCACATGCTTTCAAGGTGTAAGGAAAAAATGTTATTACTTTTAGTTGATGGTTACACCACATGACACTACAATGTAATGGCATGCACCAAATGAGTCATCACATTTAAAAAAATCTTAAAAATAGTCTAACATTTTTCAAAACCATAGAAAAGCAACATAAATACAAAATAAAAAACATTTCTAAGAACTTGGCACATGTGTTTTATACCAGATTTTTTTGGGACATACAGTATGCCATTGACCCAACACTGGATTATAGAGGGGTTAAGGCTAAGTGCAATCAGTAAATCTATTTTCTGAACCTACTGCAAATGCAGACACAAAATAACAGTGTTCCAAAGAAACATCAAATGCAGATGCGTGAATCTCATCAGCGATGAAGAGGCATTCCAGTCACACTTTGTGCATGACAACCACTCGGCGTGTGTTTGTGTGGGTGTACGGCAGTAATGATCATGGGAAATTGATCTGTCAGTGCAACATCTGTCCTGTTAAATCCCATTTTCTTTAGGCCACAAATTCATCTCCTCGAATTCAGAAGCAAGGATATGAGATCAGTCTGTCGTGTTTCCGGATCAGTGGCGGCGCTGTGGGTTACATCATATCTATTGTTTTCATCTTGCATTGGCCAGGCTATCTCTAGCACAGCTAATTAAAAGCCCAATGAGAATTTAACTGCATATCAGGAGATTACGTCACAAAGATGACTCATGCCCACAGCCTGGGGAAGTGCATCATGTGACCGCAGGGCTCCGCCCATCTTATCTCTCAGATGACACTGATGAGGTCCCAGAGCATCTCCAGCAGCACAGCCTCGTGTTTTCCTCTCATCATCAAAACAATGACATAAGAGTGGGGGATGCTAAGGAAAGCATCACTGTTCTTATTGCTCATTTTGCTTTATCAAATTTCATAACTGAGAATTAAACTTCATATGTAAAGTTTACGCTAAGGAATGATTCCCAAAACAAATCTGATAGACTTGAGGAGGAACCTATAGGGAGCAGAATATCACTGAGACTTGGGGGTGGGCTTTTGTTTTGACTTGAACTACTGAACAGCCACATAGCAACCACCAGAATACCTTAGGAACCGCATAGCAAGCCCTGGCAACCTCCCACATCACCCTGGCACTGTGGTAGTGAGTTTTTAAGAGGCAATTCTGGAAAATTAAACTCCAGTTCTTAATTGTTACAGCGGGGTGCAAGTAAACAAAAACTACACAGGTAATCAATCTCTTTAAAGACCCAAAATGATAATTGTGTTGTCACTTGCTCACCCTAATGTTATTCCAAACCCATGAGACTTTTGTTCATCTTCGAAACACAAACAATGATATTTTTATTATTTCATCCTCTTTGTCTATCTGCTGAAATCCACACAACCAGAACTTTCATGCATTTAAAAGTAAAGATCTGTATGAATCAAGTAATCCAAGTCTTCTTAAGAGACACAATCACCCTATGTTTACATCCACCCAATCCATTAGTGGTCAGATTGATGGCTCAATTGGATTGAAAAGCCTTCATGTAAACACCTGGATCAATCCGACTGAGTTCAATCTGAAGGAAATTTAGATTGGATAGAAAGGGGTAGTGTAGACCTGAAACAATCAGATAAATAGGGAAAAAAAATAATCATGTAAATGCTTGAATATCTTATCTTCTTAATCAGGTTAAAAAAATCTTCCACACATGTGCAGCGTTCTTATGAACTGGTTAGTGGAGGAGACTGAATATATACTAAATATCTGCTAAAACATTCATAAGACATTCTAACACATTTGTCAGCTTTCCGTTTAGCTATGACAACAAGACAAAAATTCCAATTATATTCACAGTAGCTCCAGTGGCATTATAGCAGTATAAATTCTCCGGTTCTGAAAACAGTGACTGGTGAACTGTGCATACTCTGAAGTTTTGATCAGAATACAAAGTATTGTTCATATATGAATAAAACCCTAAATTACATTTGTTCATTGTGTAAAGTAATTGTATCAATGAAGGGACAGAATTCTTACAGGTTTCATTAAAAATATCTTCGTCTGTATTTCAAACAAACATTTTATGGGTTTGGAATGACATTAATGCAAGTAATTGATGACAGAATTTTCATTTTTAGGTGAACTAAATGTGCGGCACATTTACTGTTGCTTGGTAAAATTCTTTGGGCAAAATACAGTCATCTCAGTTTTACATAAGGGACACGTGAGGCAAAACATGTCCACACACAAATTTTGCATCGTATTTAAGTTTGGTTAACTCTGAACATGGGAATTTGACACGCTGACCAATATAAAGCTACTTGATTTTTAAGTGAGTAAGATCTGCTTCACCACACTATTGACAATGAGCCAAATGTGCCCACAAATTTTCGCTGAAGTTTTGCTAATGTGACCACATCTTCACCCTTTAAGTGTTTCATCAATACAGCTGCTGTCCTAAAAGCCAAGAGAGTGTATTGGTATATGAATAAAAAAAAAAAAATCACATTACTTTATGAGACTTCATGTTTTCTTCTACACCATAAATTACCATTATACAAAGACAAATTTTCAAATCAGTTAAACATAACTTGTTAAAAAGTTGTTAATTAAGGACTACAGCTACTAGGGATGAGTTTACATGCTTGACAAATCAGAGACAAGTTTTAGGAGTGACTTATTTTTGTAGAAACAACAGTGGCTTCAAAATTTACGTTTGATAAATAAAACATTATTCATGTGGTAGAACACAATAAGGAAGTCTCTTTAAGTAATGTTAACCACTGATTTTATTTCACTCATAAATTCAAAACGCTAAAAGCCCACAGGAAATTCCATAGGGAATCCATGGAAAATTAGGGTCTGCGCCAATACACACACTTGTGGTCTTGTAAGTAAATGTGTAAAACTGTCCCAGGTCTGATGGCAAACTCAGTGCCCTTAATGCACACTGAGTCCACAGTATCTCTAATACAGCATCGACGCAGTATTTAAGACTAGTGTATCCAATCATGATCAGGAACACGTGCCCCGAAATTGCAAGATATTAAGTTAAACTTTCCAGTCTTAGTTCAATTAATTGCTATGACATGTGATTTGGTAATAAAACAGAAAGTGATAACACCCTTTATAACTGCAATGTAGTTGGGATATTCCGCGTTGCCTATGAGGTAATACACAAAACAGGTTAAATACATCACAGACCGTTCCCGCCCAAACTCGCTGATTGGATCTTTCTCGACTCGTGCAGCAGGTGGATTGCCAAGAAATTCATCCCACCACTGTCCCACAAGGATTTACTGAGGATCAATGGAAATCAATGCGATTCTTTCGAATCCTTCGGCTATTTTACAGAGGCTTTAACTCAGTGCGCAAGTACAGGGCTGCTTATAATATTAGCTCAGATAATCCTGTCTAGTTAAAGGACAGGTTCCATTATCAAAGCCCAGTGGATCTAGCCTAGCAAATTAGCTCACAGCAGTCCCTATAAACTGTATTATAAGGATACTTAGGTTATCTGGCATTCATTATTGTAAACAACACATTGCCTCTCACAAACTGTATGCAACAGTGTTGATCAATGAGCACAGCAGAATTCAAACAGGTCCACAGATGCACCTGCCACCGACTCTACATCACTGACCATAAAAGTAGCATGCAAATCAGAAAAATGCACAAAACCATAGCTCTTCATTATATAACTGTTTATATTTCGTGTGCGATTATTGCATAACACTTGCACGCGATCTTACCTGCGCAGCCAAAGAAAAGAAGCACCAGGATTATCGCCTTGGTCGGAAACATTGCAATCCCTTTATGAAACACAGTGTGTTTACTGTTTATTATTGTCTTCCGTGCTTGAAATTAAGAATTCGTAATCCGTAAAATTATGCCTGCGAAGTTCCCACGAAGTTTTCTGGACGGGATGTGAATATGGACGAGGATCCTGATCGTTGGACAGTATTGATATTGTTGCGGTTTAATTTCGCGTGCCCATATGTCGCGCGCTGAGATGTGAGAGGCAAGAGCGCGTGCACACGCGGCTTCAAGATGCACGCGAATTAATCCACCCAATCAGCGGCGCCTCCGAGGAAACAACTATATGATCAAATAATACACTGAACCCAACCTGGAAACTAAATAGGCTACGACCACCACATACACCTGGACTGACCAGAGTAAGGAATGGGAGGGGAAATCAATATAAACACATCTTTTTCATATACTGGTAGGTTTAATTAGACGCGGATATTTAAAGGAATAGTTCATACAAGGGTGAACATTCTGTCACTATTTTCCCACTGTCATGTTGTTCCAGATCTGTAAAATGTTCCTTCTTTTGAGCAACAAAACTGGAGATATTACGCAGAATGTCACATTCGGTCACATTCACTGTTATTGTGTGGAGAAGGATACAACGCGAGTGAATGGTGACTCAATCCCTACCCTTACGAAAATTAACCATGGTTTTACTACAAATAAACAAATAAAATAAAAACCTGGTAACCACAAAACACAAAAACCACGGTTTTGCTACACTAGCCATATGGTATAGCTGTGGTTATACAAATAGTAATCAATTCGCCAAAAACCATGGTTACTACACTTTTACTACAATAAAACCATGTTTCATTTTCGTAAGGGTAATGTTAATTTTTGTAACAACATGAAAAGGAGAATATTACGACGGGTTATTTCAGGGTTAACGGACCTTTTAAGACACGCTTTGGTAATCTAAAATATGTTTTCCAGTCATCTTTCCTCAATATAGCGAGGTGTAGTAGATCTAAAGGCGGAGCCCCATTTTGTCATTCTGAAAATAATGATCTCCCTCACGGATCAGTTCACTGATGTTCCCTTTATCTAGCTCTCTAAAGAGGAACTGTTTTTCACTGTGGCTTTAGAAAAGAATCCATGGTGAACTTTTAGAGAACAATGATCATCCAAAAGTATCCAATTTAATGCCTTGCTTAGGTGCTGGCTAACTGTTTTAGTTTGAGTTAGAACTGGCTTTATTGTTATTGTCTTCATGCATTACACATTGAGGTTTATTTGCATGATGATATTTGATTCCAAAAAAATATATACCTGAAACACAAAGGTGCCTTTTCACAGTTGAGGAAGGCAAACAGTCACATTCAGATTATATAATACACAATAAATTATTTGTAATCTCAAATTTTATTCATTTTTCATATTTATAAATTCATAATATCATGTTATAATTTTGCAATGGCAATTTCTATGTAAACGCATTTATTTAGTCTTTTTGTGTTTTGCAGTGTAAAGACATAAAAATAAAATAAATGTAGGCTATGGGAAACAACCTGAAAGAGGCGAAATGAAACAAAATATTTCATCATCTTTATCTGCATCTTCTTCATTTTGGCTATCATCAATATAGCATAATTTGAGTACAATTCTGGACAATGTTACTTTGTTAGTAAAGATCTCAAAGGCTATCAGATTACCACCACGAGCAATCATGTCATTAAAAGCGGGTGTCATTGTCATTTGAGACATCTTGCATGGTATAGTAACCTTCTTTGTGTGGTTTCTGTGCCATTGTGATTGTTTCTTTGTACACAATAGAATTCAATAGGTGTGCCTATTTTCTGCCTCCCAAATTTCCGTCTGCCTGCAAATAAGTGTCATCCGGATCTGTGGTAATAACCGTCAAAACTGTCTGAAACATCGACAGTTCACATGCACAGCAGTTTCTTTCATTTTTGGCAGATTAATATGTGATTGTTCTATTTTTGCAGTTTAAGCCAAAGTACTTTGATACTTACTGTTAAAAAAATCCTTTTCACATTAGACATGCATTGGATTTGCTATGGTTTCTTTTACAATGATAAGGAAATAACTTTTAAAAGTAATGCATTACAATATTGTGTTACTCCATAAAAAGTAACTAACTGAGTTGTTTAGTTACTCTTTATGGTAAGTAATGCATTGTGTTACTTTTATGTTACTTTTGGTCACTTAGACTGGGCTTGCTTATTTATTTTTTTATAACAAAAAACCCAAAAGTAAAATTTTTAACTTTCACAGCGAAAGTTAAATTAAGCCTCCGGCTGAATGAAGTGCCTCCAATTTCTCTAATAAGTAACTTGCATTACTTATTTGAAAAAGTAACTCAGATATTTCATTGTTTATTTAAAAGTAATACATTACTAGTTACTAGAAAAAGTAACATAATTACGTACCTTGCGTTACTTGTAATGCATTACCCCCAACACCATTGCATATTGAAATTAAATTGCAAATTAATTATATTGGATGGTACACTGGAAAAATGTGGCAAATTATTTGAATAAAAAACAAAACAGTTAGGCCTAACCTTTTTTCTCAGGGTAGTCTTGTTTAAAAACAATGAGTTTGGAAACTCTTCTATTTGTGTTTCCACAGAAGCTGGCAAGAGCTGTACAGATGGCACTAACAGCTAAGGGAAATGCGTTTCTGCCAAAGTTTTGTTTGATGAGTCCTCAAGTAAGAGAATAGGAGCTCACATTTCATGTCTGGGCAAGAAAATTAGTGTTGACAATAGCATTCATCACTGTCATGCTTAATATGCCCGTTCCTACACTAATAATTTACTTTCTGCGTCTGACAGTTATTCTAACACAAGTAGCCTAATTTCCTTCTCCTGTGAGGTCTTTTCTCAAATTATTAATCATGCGATTGGCATAGAGAAAAGGGGTGAAAGCGCTGAATGATGAATTGTTTGTATCAGCTGACATCTGCTGGTCAGACAATGTATTTGTAAGCACGAGCCTGCAGTTTGGTATATTTTCCTGTAGAGGGCAGACTTGTAACGTATTCAAAGTTCAGAGTGAGGTCTTACTCTTATAGCTATAGAAAGCAGTGTATATAGAGCATGAAAACTTTGATTGGTTCCTTTACAAGTGCACGAGAAGAACTGAAAGATTTTCTTGAGAATGGGCAACAATATTGATGGCAAATCTCAACAGATTCTCACATCCCAGATAAACAATCTGTCTTATCAGTAACAGAGCCTACTGAACAGTAAAAGAACAGTAACATACTTTCCCTTGGGTTGTGCTTGGCAGCACGTAATAATTATTTTCACTTTAATTAACATTTCATAATAATTTATATTTTAAAAGCATTCTTAATTCATATTATGTGTATGTAATATTTGGTCCTTTAGGCTGTCATCTACTTCCACTTGTACAAAAGCAGCGCGTTAGGCTGATTGATATTGCAAATTTTATCATAATCATGAATACATTGGTTTGGTTACTGGTTACTGCACTTCATCATTCTTCGAGTTATTTACTATAGCTGCTAATGAAACAGAAGTCTCGCACATTTACAGGAAATAGCTTACATCTGCGATGCAAAGTAAGGTAGATAACATCGCAATGTCATTTTTGTTTTCACTTAGATTTATTGCATCTTAATTTAACCTAAAATTAAATTGGTCTACTAGCAGGCTTGCCAGGTTTTCACAGCAAAACCCGCCCAATTGCTTCTCAGAACTAGCCCAAAACTAGCCCAATCGCTTTTCAGGGGGGATTTTCAGTAAAAATCGCGTTCCTGTGGGGTAAAATACACGTTTTTTGGCGGGGTTTCCCTGATAAAAGTCACATTTCAGGGCTAAAATGTCACGTCATTGGGGTCGCTTCAACCCGCAGACATGAAAAACATCCCACGGAAAGAGCGTTAAAGTAGTCCAATTCCGCCACGGACTTAGGAACACTGTCTACTAGCTACTTTTAGAAGGTTTTAGTACTATTTTTAGGCTAGTTGGCTGGTCTTAGTCGGTTTAAGCTGGAAGTAGCTGGTTTTAGCTGGTCTTCCAGCTCAGCCAAGCTGGTTATAGTTGATTGGTCAGTTGGTCTCCCTGCTTGAACAGCTAAGATCAGCCTGGCCAGCTAAAGAAGTGGTCAAATCCCCTCTAAAACCAGCCTGCAAACCAGCTATGACCAGGCTGGAAGACCAGCTAAAACATCCAACCAGCTTAGACTAGTTTTAGATGTTTTTGTCAGCATGGGGGAGACCAGCTTAAACCATCTTAGGCTGGTTTAAATCATTTTTAACAGGCAAAATAATAATAAAGCTTAGTTTTTTCCCTGAGCTCTCGGAACTTTGCCATAAATAGGCCTATAGGCTATTTGCATTTTGTTTGTTTGCCATTTGTGTAGCGCTCATTGACTTCTTCCTATAGTATCAGGAACTGAGGTGACAGAGTATAATTCAATGCAGCTGGTGCGTAACCCCCTTTACACCCCAGCACACATCACACATACATTAGCATTTCAGACATGTACACAATTTATGATAATCATAATTGGAGCTACTTTTAATTGTAAACAGTTTCCAGATTCTTTGGATTTCCTGTATGTTCTGAGCACAAATATCTTGCAGTCATTTTAATTTTCAAGCTAATAAATTCCCCTGTTTGTAGAGATAAATGCCTAATGTAATGATGTTTTCCGGAGAAGAATCGCCCCACTGTGACAAATGAGAGAGAGCTGAATTACTGCCATTGGATGTAGCAGCAAGACGACTGTCTAATAACAAAATAACCAAAACAACAGAATCCATTACATGCCTCTAAATGCCCTGATTCAAAAAAGCAAATTGGAATAAACAATTTTAGTTTGATTATGGTTACTTGATTTTTCCCCATAATGCAAATTAAAGTCTGAAGTGTGGTTTGCTTGACAAAAGATTGTCACATAAAAGGCTTGTGAGTCGTAGTTTGCATTTATATAGCCTCGATTTTCCATGACAAAAGGTTTTACGCGCACAAACACGTAAACATGTTAACAATAAATCTATCTGCTCTTTGTTTGCATAATCACGCCAGCGTTTTCACGTTCTTTTATTTAAGGTCACATGTTCCCATTGGGGTATCTGTATAGAATTGATAGGCTAGTGAATTCTGTTTTTGAGATGCACACGCACCCCACACGTTAACGTGAAAGTTTCAATCGCAGATGACCTGAATGGCCTGGAAGCATTGTGTTTTCCTTAAAGAGATGAGATAACATCACATTACATCCGCTACTATGGTCACATCTAAGCGTGTGATGATTCATTCATGAGCCGTATCAAACTCCTTCCGAGCCCAATAACGTCAATGTTCAAAGAGAATGAGCCATACTTTGAAGAATGATGTTTTTTTCTGTTCTTTGTTATTGATTGTGTGGTATTTTATATGAAAGCAGCAGAGAGGTAGATGGAACATTCACCTTTCATTTCCGGCACCTTAGTCTCCATTCTCATTCCCGCACAGAAGACCAATTCCCCATTTTTGCCCGATAGATGTTGCTTTGAGCAAAATCAAAATAACAAAGCCAAAAAAGAAAAGAAAAGAAAAAACTATAATAGAAAGCACACCGTTCTCACATTTGAACACAAAGCTGAAATAGACCTTTTGCTTGAACCTGATAGTGTTCAATTTCAGACACAGTAAACAATAAGGCTGTATGTAGCTGGCATACTGTACGTTCATTTCCCTCGCTCGCCTTGCTTTCTGCCATACTGTGTGGAGAGCTCCACCTTATTATTATTATTTTATTTCAAATTATCCCTGAATATGAATCTTTTATTTGCTGTGTCCTTCTGTTTGTATCCTGCATAACACCAAGCTATTTGACTCATTTCTTCCAGAACAGTGCTGAGAGGAGAAATACTCACACACACACACACACACACCACACACCACACTCTCTTACACACACACATACACGCTGATGTCTATAAAGCGTATTTTTCATGACCTGGCAGGACCATGGTATTGTGCTGTACCCACCTGAATTTCTCTTTCTCTTTCTCTCACAATGTTTCTCTCATTTTGCTGTCAGCACAACCGATTAACTACTTCTTTTTCTATTTAAGAAATAATTATAATAATAAACATGACACCAAACCACTAAATAGCCACTTTTTTAAAAGACGTTTCAGGCTTTTAACTCATTTCAGCATCGTAATACAACCCTGACATTTTGACTTCCTCACAAGAACATAAAAATGAATTTTAATTCAAAAATTCAAGTGTATTCATATGTTTCAATACTGTACTTCCTGTGTGTGTGTGTTCTTCTTTCTAGTATGCACTTATTCAGTGTTCAGTGCAACTAGATGTTTTCTTGTAAGTGACCTTGAGATTTGGATATTAAATTAAATTTAATTAAATTTAATTAAATATTATTATATTATATTATATACCTTGAGACCTGGATATTATATTACATTATATTATGACATCAAATTTATTTATTTGTAAGTCAAACTTTGACTTTCATGATGTTTGTATTATATATATATATATATATATATATATATATATATATATACAGTATATATATAATTTGTTGTTATATTATAAATTCAATGTCATATTATAATGATTATTTATTTATTTGTCAAACTTAGACTTTCAAGGTATTTGTATGTTTTCTTGTATGTGACCTTGAGTCTTTGGCTTTCAGTGTCTTTGAGAGACCAAAATAATATAAAAATACAGTTGGCCATGATATTTCATAATGGCCAACCCATTAACAAGAAACCGAATTTAGCAGCTTGTCCTTGAGAGATGTTCTGTTGATTGAAGTAAAAAAATAACAAAGGACCCTTTACTGAAGCTGTCAGTTGTCCTCTCAAATATCCCCCACCATGTTGTAATTCCAGGCTTGTCAGTGAAGAATACTGTATTTGATTCAGCTCTAGTCAGCTGGAGCTGTCTGCCAAGAATTCATTTGTATTCACAAGCCTTTTACTATGCACATCTCTTTTTGTCATGAGCTTCTTATCAATTTTCAATTCTCTGCTTGACTTCTTTGCACACACAAACATTTAATTACTGTGATAGCTCACTCCGGGATCAATCTGGCAATTCAAGTGACCCTGGTATACCAAACGGCTCATGTAACCCTTTTAAGTGTCTTCCGTCAGAAACCGACGAATGCCTGTTTGAGTCGTCCTACCTGTTGAATACAAAGAGCAATCAAAGATGGGGGCATAGGGACAATGAGCATAATTGGAGGGTATCAGGTTCAATTTGCTGCAGATCATTTAAATGGCAATTAGGTGATTTTTCAGCGAGAGGAGTGCGCTTGCTAAGAGCAAAAGGAGAAGTGTTGGAGCAATCACACCGAGAGCTCACACAGAGTCCTTTAGTTTTGTGTCACTGAAGTTGGATCATTTGCATGTCAATGTGATGCAATGAAAATGTGGAGAATTAAGCCAATCACAAAGCAGCTTGTTAAGAGTGATTGCACAGGCAGGATGGTGAAAGCATCAAAGCAGCATCCTGTACTAGTATGTTACAAAATTCAGTTCAGAGTCACTTTGTAATAAAAAATAATAATACATGCACGTTAAGGCCACAGACACGCATGACCTTTACGCTTCCATGTTCCTTGAGAATCTAAGCGCTGCAAGATTTGTGCTCAGTGATACAAGGACAAACGGAAAAATATGCATGACTTGCACCTCCCTGGCGTACCACTTCAATAACACTGAATATTGATGTGATTGTTGATTTGTTCTGTGGGCACTGAAAATGCCCTCTCTGATGGTTTTCAGAACAAGAGCACAGAGCACAGCCTGAGGAACAGGACAAAATAAAAAGAAATTCAGGTGCATGTGATGGTAGATTTCTGCCATAAAGAATGTTTTATTCAAAATGCCCTGTGCATGCTAAATTAGACATCTTAGAGCTTTTTTTATGTTGTTATTTCATGTAAATATTCTGTCTGTGCATTGTGGCACAATACATTTCTTATTTCTCTTTTATCACTCTGTCTGAGAGGAAAAGGTTCTATATCACATTTACTCAAACTCAAGATGAGTTTGTGTCTTCTTTGGAATGGATTTGGAGAAATTTAGCATTACATCTCTTGCTCACCAACGGATCCCCTGCAGTGAATGGGTGCCGTCAGAATGAGAGTCCAAACAGTTGATAAAAACACAACAATAATCCACAAGCAATCTGCATGACTGCAGTTAATTATTTATGCCTTATGAAGTGAAAAACTGCATGTTTGCAAGAAACAAATCCAAAGGTTCTTTAATTTTAAAAGGTCGATTCTGGGCAAAATGTGAGTTCATAATCTATAATAAGGCTTCCTCCAAAGAAAACGTCCATTCCCTGTTGTCCTCTCACATCAAAATCCACAGACATATTTGTTTGCAACAGTTTTGGAATGTTTTCACTTATAAACAGTGCTTGATCTGTGCATATTTCTCTCCTGATTCAGACAAGACAACTTTTTCACTGCCTAAAGCAACATTAGATATTGCAATGGTTTGAAGTTAAAAACTTCAAAATGATGGATTTATTACAAATGCACAGCTTTTCACTTCACGAGATGTTTATTGATGGACTGGAGTCATGTGGATTGCTTGTGGATTATTGTGATGTTTTTATCAGTGGTTTGGATTCTCATTCTGACGGCACCCATTCACTGCAGAGGATCCATTGGTGAGCAAGTGATGTAATACTAAATTTCTCCAAATCTGTTCTGATGAACATACAAACTCTTCTGCTTCTTGGATGACCTGAGTGTGAGAATATTTTCAGCAAATATTTTGGTGAACAATTCCTTTAAATCAGCAATAGGGTTCTTAGAAAAATATATTCTGTATAGAACCTTTAGGGATTCACAACAAGAGAATATAATAGGTCATATCAATAGATACTTTATCACTATAAGAAACAGCCATAACACTTAAAAAGTCCATGAAGTTGTAACGCCACACCAGCAGAGGGAGCCCTTGCCCAAGTACTGACTGTTACCGCTCCCTCTGCTTCCTCTATGGTGACTTCCTGTTTAGCAGCCATATAAAGAGGGCAATGCCAAACCGGCCTTTGCGAAGTCTTGTTCCACTGTATTTGGACACTACTGAGTGTTTTCCTTGTCTTGTTTTTGCCTTGCCTGTGTTTTGGACTTTGGACTGTTCTCTTGTTTTATGATTGTTTGCCGCCTGCCTTGACCATCGCCTGTGTTTTGGATTACTCTTTTGCCTTGCCCTGGATATTGTTGTTTGCTGATGTTCGACCCTACCTGCCTTGACCACGATCTGTACAATAAAGCTTGCAATTGGATCTTATCCCTGTTGTCACGCTCCAGTCCTTTTTACAGAAGTAAACATTTTTTAATATTATTTAATGTATTTATTAATTATTGTTTAGCCTAAAGAGATATGTTGTGTTGAAAAGCATTCTTATATAACCTTTTCATTTTGATATAAATATATATTATATTTAATATATATCTGGCCATAAGTAGCCTATAACAGTGTGAATTAGCACTGTACAACATTATAGTTCATTCTGATGTCACCGGTGAGGAGACAAATACTAATGAGAATCAGTAGGAAGTTATTTTATAGAGATAATGCACGTGTGCCAACTGGGACAGCTCATCAAACAATACGGCTATTAAAACTGAGACATATGAAACCACAATCAAAAAAAAATGCATGGCAGACAGAGATGGTGGTAATATCAAAGGGAATTATTTATATCCGTCCCAGCTTTTATCTGGTGGAAAAGGTGGTCATCTGCTGAATACTCAATCAACAATAAGAACTTTTGCACTTGTCATAATCTATCATAATTGGTTTGGGCGTGTTGTTTGAATGCAGGGATGATCAAACAGAGTATAAAGAGTGCGCAGGGATGTTTCAGTGTTTGTACAGTATAACTACTGTTCACGGCATCCACCAGACAACCCCCCCTGTCAAAATATGTATACTTCTCTACTTGCAAAAAGCGGTAGGTGAACATTACCTGGGTGACGTACTGCATCCGAAGAGATTTTGAAATGTGTAACCACAGGAGGACACACTACTATCCCATGAGGCCTTGGAAGCTGAGAAGCTGTCAGATTCAAAAAGTTAAAAAGTGAAAAAGAAGAGAACAGAGAACTGTGAGATGATTCACTCTCTTCCAGTGCTATTAGTAACAAGAATGTTTTTCTTGTGTATTTGTACAATATTACTTTTGTGGTTGTTAGGAGTGATGGATTAAACTCGATATATGTTTCATAAAACCTTTAAAACATTTACAAATCTTGCTTTGTTGACAAAAACAATGTGCAGCGAGTGAATCGTTGGTTCATTTGATTCAAAGATTCACAATCCACTTCATCAGCTACTGTATCAAGAAGTAAGTTATTCATTGAATTCTACATATGCTCTGAAAGTAAAAAAGAACAGTTTTACCTCCAATCACTCCGAGCGTTTGTTTTATTGAAGCTGCTTTCTTTCATCAAAGACGAAAAGTAAAAGCAGAAGTGGATTTTGAGTGGAATTATTACAGAACGCATTGGCGAGAGATTCGGATCTGTGGAAGTTCAGTCCGGTTGTCGGTCTCTGCATTGCTTTGTGACACCTATGCTTTTGATTTCTTTTGGAACTTTTTTTTGTTGTTGCTCAGAATACATAATGTATAATAACCATTCTCATTCCAGACAACCAGTCAGTAGTCGTAGGTATTTTTCAGTGATTATTTTTGCAGGTTCCATTATTAGGCCAGTAGGTAGCGACAACTCTCTTTTGTTCTCACAAGCGAGTCATTGAATCATGTGTTCAGATGTATTTTCGAATAGTTTACTTTAAAATAGACAAAGTAACTGGCTGCGTAGTATGTAAAATGTAAGTTGCTCAATATGAATTACTTATTTGTATAATAATTGTAATTGGACTCGCAACAGCACTTAAACGTGCTGCTGTTCTGGACATCAGCAAGGCGGAGAATGGACACGGTCATATTCAGAAAGACAGAACTCTTGACTGTGTGATATTGCTTGATGTAACATCAGAAAAGACAGTCTATGAACGTAAACTCAAAAGAAAATATAGCTGCAAGCAGCGATGGCGGGCCCAAGCGTCAGTGCAAACGCCACCCCGGTGGCAACAAACAACCGTGCCCAGCGGGCACATGCACTACAGTAACCCTCTGGCAGTCTGGTTTTAAGGGATACGGCAATTAAAGGGTTAATCCAAACCATCAACTCTGTGAAACACACACAGAACACAGTGGTGGCACTAGGGCGGGTCCTGACAGGGCTATAGCCCCATCACGAGCTTGCTTAGCCCCAGCACAACTACCCCCCCCCCCCCCAAGGATTTCCAAATGATTTTCCTGTTTTTTAACTCTCGGTGTCACTCTCATTAACATTGAAAAATAAATATTAAAAACCTAAAAAATATGTGGCCTATAAACAATTGGTAATATGGGGAGGGGTCAAGCAATTCTTTGCGCAAGAC
This sequence comes from Schizothorax lantsangensis, assembly GCA_027422415.1. Classification (NCBI taxonomy): domain Eukaryota; kingdom Metazoa; phylum Chordata; class Actinopteri; order Cypriniformes; family Cyprinidae; genus Schizothorax; species Schizothorax lantsangensis. The sequence continues at coordinate 44,834 of JAPDDO010000407.1, read as the reverse complement.
GGTGAACGTCAGTCAATTCACTATAGAGAAAGTGAAAGTAAAAAAACTGACGGCTAATGCTGCATTAAGGGCGCATATTCTCTCTGAGACAATGAGAGACGAATCTATTTTAACATATGCTGATAACGGTATATAACTGTCTCAAATTATTCCCTTAATATTTCTCTTGTGGCTCGTATAGTAAAAAACATGAGAAGAAATGTAGTTCGCGTTAAACAGGTTGTTTTTGAAAATCGGTGCATGAAATAAAGCTGCTCTGAATTTTCATTGAGTGCAGTGTTATAATTATAGGCCTATAATTCATTGTATAAATTAATAGACCTGTTTTAAAAAAAGTTTTTAAAAACATTTTCAATGAGGAGTAAGCTATCCTATTTTATTATTCTCACAGCGCATCATGCGGTGATGAGCTATGAAATTATTGCGGGCAAATAATTTCATGTAATTTAATAATAAAAGTAATCTAATAATAATAATAGGCCTAATAATAAGAAGAATGTAACAGGCCTACATTAATTGGAAATGCTAAATCCTCTTAATATTGCCAATTTTTGAAGCTTTTTACAATGGCCTATCTCTGGCTATCATCTACACATGATACGATGCAAATCAGCACGGGGAGGTTATCTCCCGCAATGTGTGCCCGTGTGGAAATAGTTGTATGAATTGTCGGCACTATCTATTGTAAATGGTTAGAATTGACCATGTTTTCCTAACAGTTGGCATTGATTGACTGACACTTGATGGTCAGAAAAAAATGACTAGATATGTGTAAAAAAATAAAGATAACTTAAATAAATAAATAAATAAATAAATAAAAGAAAACAATAAAAAAAGAAAAAATCCCAAATTTCTTTCTTTTCTATATTCATAAATTATATTACTTTGTAAGTGTCATATTTGGCAGTTGGCATTAGAAGTTATATTACTAATAACAGTGGCATATGTGAAGTTTAATACCACAGGAAAAAAGTTAAATATGCCTTTTTCGAAGCTGCTGTATATAAAAAAAATACGATAGCTAAAGTTAGGCGTTCATTATTTTCTCTCAATTTAATTAGTTTTTTATCACCCCCTCTGAACTGTTAAGCCCCCCCGTAGCACCCCCAACAAAAAAATCCTGGAGCCGCCACTGACAGAACAATATATAAAACTTTAGTAACACTTTACAATAAGGTTTCAGTTTTTAACATTAACTATATTAATTAACATCAGTACGTATATATTATTGTGAGTGGTTCATAAGATCATTTAGAAAGTGTAAGTAAATGATTAATAAACTATTTAAATGTACATTTATAAATCTTATTATTTAGACACATCATAATAATTGCTCAATGTGTTAATAAATGCTTTATTAACACATATTCCTGCTTTAATTCATGATTAAGTCAGGTAGTTATAAAACATTTAGTAGTTGCCAGCCATCTATTTGTGTGAGCTCATCTAAAGTGAGGACTATTTATACATTATAAAGCATTTACAAAGGAGATTTAAAAGCTCATTTATCTCCCAAAAAGAAAAGTTAAACAAGCACAACACAGAGGGATACAGAACACATAAATATTTTTTCAAGATGCAAGGTGACTGTACACTTGATAAAAAATGAAAAATAAACCTCTGCAATTTCATTGAAAAAAATAAATTAAAGTAAATATTCAAGTGTACAGTTTCATTATTTGCATCTTGAAAAAATAATTCTGAGTTCTCTATCCCTCTGTGTTGTGTTTGTTTAACTTTTCTTTTTGGGAGATAACTGAGCCTTTAAATCTCCTTTGTAATAGATATGCCTAATAAATAAAGAGCAAGGCATTTATAGCTGTATTTATAAACTGCTTACTAATGACTATTAATGTTGGGACAATGCTTAATAAAGGATGAACTAACTATTTACTAATGCTTACCTAATGATTCATAGCGTGCAGTTATTATGAAGTGTTACCCAATATTTTTATAGCACTTATGATTCTTGGTTAATGATATGTTCAAAATTGACTACTACATTATTAATTAAAGTTTCTGGTTAATGTACATCAGTTACTGTACCATGAACTAACAAAGATTTGTTTACTTTATTTTTTAGAATTTGTTTTCTTAAGAAATATAGTAAAACAATGGTTGTTCATACTTAGTTGGTTAGTTTCGAATAAATTAATGTTAAAAAAATGATATTATTGAACTATACTAGTTAACATGAACAATAATTATCTAAAATGTATTAATGTTAAGTAAAAACATTAACATAAAATCTTTTATGATTTTATGATTTTTATGATTTTATCTTTTTATGATTTATGATTTTTCATAAAACACAAACAAATTTATGTTGTAATTAACATAATTATTAACCTTATTATATAAAATTCTGTTGTCAGAGCCCTACAAATTAACTGGTTCTTGGATTTTTATTTATTTGTGTCCCTAAGACTGACAGAAAAAGATAAGGCGTAGGAGATTTCTTAAGCTATAATGCAAAAAAAAAAAAAAAAGAATAATTAAATAAATAAAATAAAATAAAACGAATAATTAAATAAATAAATACTGAATTATTTTTTTCTAGTGATTAAAGAGATGTTTAAAAGTCTCTCTCTCTCTCTCTGTCTCTCTCTGTCTGTCTCTCTCACCCACCTCCTCACACTCACACTTAACACACAGACTCACCCATCCCCCCACATACACAGAGCCAGTGTGATCAAATGTCTTGATAGTTTATTAATTTTCTGTTATTCATAGACCTTTTGTAAAGTCATGAAACTAACCATACTTCTTCAGAATGACTTGCTCTATGTATGTAAAAAGTTTTGAAGTGTTTGGAAGCTGCACTTTAAAGATATAAGAAAATAACTGCTCTTTTTTACTGCAACTTTAACAAATCGCCATTAATACACCGTTCAAGATATCCTAAATCCGTTAGCAATTTAGCATCTTCAGTATATTGGCATCATGTTGACAAAGTTTGGTGTGAACTACTTGTTTCTGCTTGGAGGAGTATGAATTTATTTACAGCTTGATATTCCCCGAAAATGACATTAAAAAAAAGATAGCCGGCTTCCTGTTGGTCGTAGCTAATGAGTGTAAATTAGAAAGTTGTCCGGCTTGATTAGAACAATTTATGTACCAAGTTTGGTGTATTTAGCTAAAACTAACCCCCCCATTTTTGACAAAAGGTGGCGCTATAGAGTGCCTCTTCCACGCCCGTTTATGAGCTTTTTCCAGTGTCTAAGTACCATTAATACTCATATGTGTGTTGAGTTTCATGACATTCTAAACATGTTATCTGCTTCAAAATCACCAGAAACAAATTTTCAAGTTTGACACGTTGCCATGGCAACAGTATTTTAGATATCAATATTCCCTTCACTGTTTTACATCGGCCGTGTTTTGACATTATTCTGATGAAGTTTGAAGCAAATCGATTAAAAATAAGATGCTGAATTCAAAGCATTTTGAAAATGACACACTTCCTGCTGCCAGTTGGTGGCGCTATAACTTTGACTCCTAATAGTCACATCTATGCGCTCGGCATCATACAACGAACAAAACCCTGAAGTTTGATCAAAATCAGACAATGTATGTGGATGTTATTAGACGCTTCCTGTCTCTCATTTTTCGCCATAAATTCATCGCCTCGCCACGGGCAAACCGTTCGAGATATCAAAAATATCTTGGCAATTTTGCGTCCCCAATGTCTTGAGATCATGTTCTCCGAGTTTGGTGGCAATCGGGTGGTAATCCTCAGAGGAGTATATCAAATTCCAGAGCATGCGCTTTTTAAACAGCCCTAAATAGCCGACTTCCTGTTGGGCGGAGCCTATGAAATGCAGGATGAAAGTTGTTCAGCTCAATGAGATCTACATGTGTACCGAGTTTCATATGAATATGTGCAAGTATGTGTGAGCCATACATCAAGTTTTCAGACTGTGCTCCAGGGGGCGCCGTAGAGCCCCTGTGACACGCCCGTGTCCCAGCCTCTGCTGCGTCCAATTGGCCGCAGATTCCAATGTGTGTGTAAATTTTCATGAGTTTTTGAGCATGTTAGGGCACCCAAAAACCCCTGGAAGGTTGAAAAAAAAAAAAAATCCTTAGGGGAACAATGATTCAATATAGCTGCAAGCAGCGATGGCGGGCCCAAGCCGTCAGTGCAACCGCCATCCTGGTGGCATCACGAAAAAGGGGCACAGCTGGCACATGCATTTACAGTAACCCTCTGGCAGTCTGTTTTTTAGGGATACAGCAACTAAAGGGTTAATCCAAACTGTCAATACTGTGAAAGACACATACACACACACACATATGCACACAACAATATATAAAACTTTGGTAACACTTTCAATAAGGTTTCAGATATTAACATTAACTATATTAATTCATATGAACAATATTTATATAGCTTTTATTAATTTTAGTCTCTCTCTATCCTCTCTCACACTCACTCACTCGCACACACACAAAGAACAACATAAAACTTTTGTACCACTTTTCAATAAGTTTTTAGTTTTTAACATTATGTAAGTTAACATGAACAATATTTTTATAGCACTTATGAATCTTGGTTAATGATATGTTCAAAATGGACTTACTACATTATTAATTAAAATGTCTGGTTAATGTACATCAGTTACTGTACCATGAACTAACATAAAGATTTTTTTACTTTATTTTTTAGAATTTGTTTTCTTAAGAAATATAGTAAAACAATGGTTGTTCATACTTAGTTGGTTAGTTTCGAATAAATTAATGTTAAAAACGATATTATTTAACTATTCTAGTTAACATGAACAATAATTATATAAAATGTATTAATGTTAATTAATGTTAAGTAAAAAAAAATATTAATACATTATTAAAATATAAAGTTGTATCTTAACATTAGTTTATGTACTGTGAATTAACATAAAAATAATATTTTTAATGTTAGTATTAACTAACATTAAATAAGATTAATAAATTATTTTGAAATATATTGTTCCTTTTTAGTTCATGTTCGTCAATGCATTAACTAATGTTTTATATATATATATATCAGTGGCGGCTGCTGGTCTTTCAAAGAGGGGAAGCTCAAGAAAATAAATCAGTATTTATTTATTTAATTATTCATTTTATTTTATGTAATTTTTTATTTTTTTTATTTTTTGCATTATAGCTTAAGAAATCTCCTAGGCCTTATCTTTTTCTGTCAGTCTTAGAGACAAAAAAAAAAAAAAAAATCCAAGAACCAGTTAATTTGTAGGGCACTGACAACATAGTTTTATATAATTAGGTTAATAATTATGTTAATTACAACATAAGAAAAATCTAAAATTTAAAATTTAAAGTTGTATCTGATCATTAGTTTATATATGTGAATTAACATAAAATTAATATTTTTTAATGTTAGTATTAACTAACATTAAAAATATTAATAAATGATCTAAACATAGATTGTTCATTGTTAGTTCATGTTAGTTAATGCATTAAATAATGTTAACCAAAGAGACCTTATTGTAAATTTTTGCCAACACTTTTTATGATCTATTACCATTTTTAATAATTATTTTAATGATCTATAAGCATTTGTGAAATAGTTTTGCCTGCATTTCATCATAGTCTTCATCTGTGAGCTGAACTGAACTGAACTGTTTTACTGTTACATCCATGAGATGATGTAAGTTCAGATGTCATTTCACAGGATGTCATAGGTCAGTATCAAATGAGTTTCAAATTATTATTTGCAGCACAAAAATGTATAAGTCCACGTGTAAGATTTAAAAAATATATTTTTTATGTTGTAATTAATATTATTATTAACCTAATTATATAAAATTATGTTGTCAGTGCCTTACAAATTAACTGGTTCTAGGATTTATTTTGTCCCTAAAACGGGCAGAATAGGATAAGGCCTTAGAGAATTCTTAAGCTGTAATGCAATAAATAAATTAAATAAATAAATAAATACTGATTGATCTTTATTTCTTGTGGTTAAAAAGATGTTTAAATGTCTCTGTCTGTCTGTCTCTCTCTCTCTCTCTCTCCCTCACCCACCCCCTCACTTCCACACTCAACACACACACACACACACACAGACAGAGAAACACCCATCCACCCCCACACACAGCATAGTGTCTGATATATTTTTTTATTTTCGGTTATTCATAGACCTTTTGTAAAGTCATGAAACTAACCATACTTCTTCAGAATGACTTGCTCTATGTATGTAAAAAGTTTTGAAGTGTTTGGAAGCTGCACTTTAAAGATATAAAATGACTGCTCTCTTTTTTACTGTAACTTTAATAAATCGCCATTAATACACCGTTCAAGGTATCCTAAATCCGTTAGCAATTTAGCATCTTCAGTATCTTGGCATCATGTTGACAAAGTTTGGTGTGAACTACTTGTTTCTGCTTGGAGGAGTATGAATTTATTTACAGCCTGATATTTCAAAATACCCACATTAAAATAAATGTAGCCGACTTCCTGTTGGTCGTAGCTAATGAGTGTAAATTAGAAAGTTGTAAGACCACGTGTATGTATCTTTAGATTTTGTTTATGTTGTAATTAACATGATTATCAGAATCAGAATGAGCTTTATTGGCCAGGTATGTTTACACATATGAGGAATTTGTTATAGTGACAAAGCTCCACAGTGCAACAGAATGACAGCAACGGGACAGGACACAGACAACAAAAGAACAATATACAAATATACAAATAGGCAATGTACAAAATAGCAAAAACACTATGCAATACAGACAATCATGTGTGTCCAGGTCTGACGTGCAAATTTGAAATGGAAAAAAAATTAAATAAAAAATATTATATGTGTGGTGAATAAATTATTAACTTAATTATATAAAACTATGTTGTCAGTGCACTACAAATTAACTGGTTCTTGGATTTTTATATTTTTTTGTCCCTAAGACTGACAGAAAAAGATAAGGCCTAGGAGATTTCTTAAGCTATAATGCAAAAAATAAAAAATAATAAAATAAAATAAAATAAAATGAATAATTAAATAAATAAATAAATAAAATAAAATAAAACGTATAATTAAATAAATAAATACTGATTGATTTTTTTCTAGTGATTAAAGAGATGTTTAAAAGTCTCTCTCTCTCTGTGTCTCTCTCTCTGTCTGTCTCTCTCACCCACCTCCTCACACTCACACTTAACACACATACTCACCCATCCCCCCACATACACAGAGCCAGTGTGATCAAATGTCTTGATAGTTTATTAATTTTCTGTTATTCATAGACCTTTTGTAAAGTCATGAAACTAATCATACTTCTTCAGAATGACTTGTTCTATGTATGTAAAAAGTTTTGAAGTGTTTGGAAGCTGCACTTTAAAGATATAAGAAAATAACTGCTCTTTTTTACTGTAACTTTAACAAATCGCCATTAATACACCGTTCAAGATATCCTAAATCCGTTAGCAATTTAGCATCTACAGTATATTGGCATCATGTTGACAAAGTTTGGTGTGAACTACTTGTTTCTGCTTGGAGGAGTATGAATTTATTTACAGCTTGTATTCCCCCCGAAAATGACATTAAAAAAAAGATAGCCGGCTTCCTGTTGGTCGTAGCTAATGAGTGTAAATTAGAAAGTTGTCCGGCTTGATTAGAACAATTTATGTACCGAGTTTGGTGTCTGTAGCTAAAACTAACCCCCCCATTTTTGACAAAAGGTGGCGCTATAGAGCGCCTCTTCCACGCCCGTTTATGAGCTTTTTCCAGTGTCTAACTAACATTAATACTCATATGTGTGTTGAGTTTCATGACATTCTAAACATGTTATCTGCTTCAAAATCACCAGAAACAAATTTTCAAGTTTGAAACGTTGCCATGGCAACAGTATTTATAGATATCAATATTCCCTTCACAGTTTTACATCGGCCGTGTTTTGACATTATTCTGATGAAGTTTGAAGCAAATCGATTAAAAATAAGATGCTGAATTCAAAGCATTTTGAAAATGACACACTTCCTGCTGCCAGTTGGTGGCGCTATAACTTTGACTCCTAATAGTCACATCTATGCGCTCGGCATCATACAACGAACAAAACCCTGAAGTTTGATCAAAATCAGACAATGTATGTGGATGTTATTAGACGCTTCCTGTCTCTCATTTTTCGCCATAAATTCATCGCCTCGCCACGGGCAAACCGTTCGAGATATCAAAAATATCCTTGGCAATTTTGCGTCCCCAATGTCTTGAGATCATGTTCTCCGAGTTTGGTGGCAATCGGGTGGTAATCTTCAGAGGAGTATATCAAATTCCAGAGCATGCGCTTTTTAAACAGCCCTGAATAGCCGACTTCCTGTTGGGCGGAGCCTATGAAATGCAGCGATGAAATTTGTTCAGCTCAATGAGATCTATATGTGTACCGAGTTTCATATGAATACGTGCAAGTATGTGTGAGCTATACATCAAGTTTTCAAACTGTGCTCTAGGGGGCGCCGTAGAGCCCCTGTGCCACGCCCGGGTCCCAGCCTCTGTGGCGTCCAAATGGCCGCCAACAGATTCCAACGTGTGTGCGTAAATTTTCAATGAGTTTTTGAGCATGTTAAGGCCCCAAAAAGTGCCCTGGAAGGTTGAATAAAAAATAAAAAAAAAAAAAAAAAAAAATAAAATCCTTAGGGGAAACAAAGGGCCCTGCCTTACTGGCTTGGGCCCAATATAGCTGCAAGCAGCGATGGCGGGCCCAAGCCGTCAGTGCAACCGCCATCCTGGTGGCATCACGAAAAAGGGGCACAGCTGGCACATGCATTTACAGTAACCCTCTGGCAGTCTGTTTTTTAGGGATACAGCAACTAAAGGGTTAATCCAAACTGTCAATACTGTGAAAGACACATACACACACACACATATGCACACAACAATATATAAAACTTTGGTAACACTTTCAATAAGGTTTCAGATATTAACATTAACTATATTAATTCATATGAACAATATTTATATAGCTTTTATTAATTTTAGTCTCTCTCTATCCTCTCTCACACTCACTCACTCGCACACACACAAAGAACAACATAAAACTTTTGTACCACTTTTCAATAAGTTTTTAGTTTTTAACATTATGTAAGTTAACATGAACAATATTTTTATAGCACTTATGAATCTTGGTTAATGATATGTTCAAAATTGACTACTACATTATTAATTAAAATGTCTGGTTAATGTACATCAGTTACTGTACCATGAACTAACATAAAGATTTTTTTACTTTATTTTTTAGAATTTGTTTTCTTAAGAAATATAGTAAAACAATGGTTGTTCATACTTAGTTGGTTAGTTTCGAATAAATTAATGTTAAAAACGATATTATTTAACTATTCTAGTTAACATGAACAATAATTATATAAAATGTATTAATGTTAATTAATGTTAAGTAAAAAAAAATATTAATACATTATTAAAATATAAAGTTGTATCTTAACATTAGTTTATGTACTGTGAATTAACATAAAAATAATATTTTTAATGTTAGTATTAACTAACATTAAATAAGATTAATAAATTATTTTAAAATATATTGTTCCTTTTTAGTTCATGTTCGTCAATGCATTAACTAATGTTTTATATATATATATATCAGTGGCGGCTGCTGGTCTTTCAAAGAGGGGAAGCTCAAGAAAATAAATCAGTATTTATTTATTTAATTATTCATTTTATTTTATGTAATTTTTATTTTTTTTTATTTTTTGCATTATAGCTTAAGAAATCTCCTAGGCCTTATCTTTTTCTGTCAGTCTTAGAGACAAAAAAAAAAAAAAAAATCCAAGAACCAGTTAATTTGTAGGGCACTGACAACATAGTTTTATATAATTAGGTTAATAATTATGTTAATTACAACATAAGAAAAATCTAAAATTTAAAATTTAAAGTTGTATCTGATCATTAGTTTATATATGTGAATTAACATAAAATTAATATTTTTTAATGTTAGTATTAACTAACATTAAAAATATTAATAAATGATCTAAACATAGATTGTTCATTGTTTGTTCATGTTAGTTAATGCATTAAATAATGTTAACCAAAGAGACCTTATTGTAAATTTTTGCCAACACTTTTTATGATCTATTACCATTTTTAATAATTATTTTAATGATCTATAAGCATTTGTGAAATAGTTTTGCCTGCATTTCATCATAGTCTTCATCTGTGAGCTGAACTGAACTGAACTGTTTTACTGTTACATCCATGAGATGATGTAAGTTCAGATGTCATTTCACAGGATGTCATAGGTCAGTATCAAATGAGTTTCAAATTATTATTTGCAGCACAAAAATGTATAAGTCCACGTGTAAGATTTAAAAAATATATTTTTTATGTTGTAATTAATATTATTATTAACCTAATTATATAAAATTATGTTGTCAGTGCCTTACAAATTAACTGGTTCTAGGATTTATTTTGTCCCTAAAACGGGCAGAATAGGATAAGGCCTTAGAGAATTCTTAAGCTGTAATGCAATAAATAAATTAAATAAATAAATAAATACTGATTGATCTTTATTTCTTGTGGTTAAAAAGATGTTTAAATGTCTCTGTCTGTCTGTCTCTCTCTCTCTCTCCTCTCCCTCACCCACCCCCTCACTTCCACACTCACACACACACACACACACACACAGACAGAGAAACACCCATCCACCCCCCACACACAGTGCAAACACATAGATGTCTGATAGATTTTTTTATTTTCTGTTATTCATAGACCTTTTGTAAAGTCATGAAACTAACCATACTTCTTCAGAATGACTTGCTCTATGTATGTAAAAAGTTTTGAAGTGTTTGGAAGCTGCACTTTAAAGATATAAAATGACTGCTCTCTTTTTTACTGTAACTTTAATAAATCGCCATTAATACACCGTTCAAGGTATCCTAAATCCGTTAGCAATTTAGCATCTTCAGTATCTTGGCATCATGTTGACAAAGTTTGGTGTGAACTACTTGTTTCTGCTTGGAGGAGTATGAATTTATTTACAGCCTGATATTTCAAAATACCCACATTAAAATAAATGTAGCCGACTTCCTGTTGGTCGTAGCTAATGAGTGTAAATTAGAAAGTTGTAAGACCACGTGTATGTATCTTTAGATTTTGTTTATGTTGTAATTAACATGATTATCAGAATCAGAATGAGCTTTATTGGCCAGGTATGTTTACACATATGAGGAATTTGTTATAGTGACAAAGCTCCACAGTGCAACAGAATGACAGCAACGGGACAGGACACAGACAACAAAAGAACAATATACAAATATACAAATAGGCAATGTACAAAATAGCAAAAACACTATGCAATACAGACAATCATGTGTGTCCAGGTCTGACGTGCAAATTTGAAATGGAAAAAAAATTAAATAAAAAATATTATATGTGTGGTGAATAAATTATTAACTTAATTATATAAAACTATGTTGTCAGTGCACTACAAATTAACTGGTTCTTGGATTTTTATATTTTTTTGTCCCTAAGACTGACAGAAAAAGATAAGGCCTAGGAGATTTCTTAAGCTATAATGCAAAAAATAAAAAATAATAAAATAAAATAAAATAAAATGAATAATTAAATAAATAAATAAATAAATAAAATAAAATAAAACGTATAATTAAATAAATAAATACTGATTGATTTTTTTCTAGTGATTAAAGAGATGTTTAAAAGTCTCTCTCTCTCTGTGTCTCTCTCTCTGTCTGTCTCTCTCACCCACCTCCTCACACTCACACTTAACACACATACTCACCCATCCCCCCACATACACAGAGCCAGTGTGATCAAATGTCTTGATAGTTTATTAATTTTCTGTTATTCATAGACCTTTTGTAAAGTCATGAAACTAATCATACTTCTTCAGAATGACTTGTTCTATGTATGTAAAAAGTTTTGAAGTGTTTGGAAGCTGCACTTTAAAGATATAAGAAAATAACTGCTCTTTTTTACTGTAACTTTAACAAATCGCCATTAATACACCGTTCAAGATATCCTAAATCCGTTAGCAATTTAGCATCTACAGTATATTGGCATCATGTTGACAAAGTTTGGTGTGAACTACTTGTTTCTGCTTGGAGGAGTATGAATTTATTTACAGCTTGTTTTCCCCGAAAATGACATTAAAAAAAAAGATAGCCGGCTTCCTGTTGGTCATAGCTAATGAGTGTAAATTAGAAAGTTGTCCGGCTTGATTAGAACAATTTATGTACCGAGTTTGGTGTCTGTAGCTAAAACTAACCCCCCCATTTTTGACAAAAGGTGGCGCTATAGAGCGCCTCTTCCACGCCCGTTTATGAGCTTTTTCCAGTGTCTAAGTAACATTAATACTCATATGTGTGTTGAGTTTCATGACATTCTAAACATGTTATCTGCTTCAAAATCACCAGAAACAAATTTTCAAGTTTGAAACGTTGCCATGGCAACAGTATTTTAGATATCAATATTCCCTTCACAGTTTTACATCGGCCGTGTTTTGACATTATTCTGATGAAGTTTGAAGCAAATCGATTAAAAATAAGATGCTGAATTCAAAGCATTTTGAAAATGACACACTTCCTGCTGCCAGTTGGTGGCGCTATAACTTTGACTCCTAATAGTCACATCTATGCGCTCGGCATCATACAACGAACAAAACCCTGAAGTTTGATCAAAATCAGACAATGTATGTGGATGTTATTAGACGCTTCCTGTCTCTCATTTTTCGCCATAAATTCATCGCCTCGCCACGGGCAAACCGTTCGAGATATCAAAAATATCCTGGCAATTTTGCGTCCCCAATGTCTTGAGATCATGTTCACCGAGTTTGGTGGCAATCGGGTGGTAATCCTCAGAGGAGTATATCAAATTCCAGAGCATGCGCTTTTTAAACAGCCCTAAATAGCCGACTTCCTGTTGGGCAGAGCCTATGAAATGCAGGATGAAAGTTGTTCAGCTCAATGAGATCTATATGTGTACCGAGTTTCATATGAATATGTGCAAGTATGTGTGAGCTATACATCAAGTTTTCAGACTGTGCTCCAGGGGGCGCCGTAGAGCCCCTGTGACACGCCCGGGTCCCAGCCTCTGCTGCGTCCAAATGGCCGCAGATTCCAATGTGTGTGTAAATTTTCATGAGTTTTTGAGCATGTTAGGGCACCCAAAAACCCCTGGAAGGTTGAAAAAAAAAAAAAATCCTTAGGGGAACAATGATTCAATATAGCTGCAAGCAGCGATGGCGGGCCCAAGCCGTCAGTGCAACCGCCATCCTGGTGGCATCACGAAAAAGGGGCACAGCTGGCACATGCATTTACAGTAACCCTCTGGCAGTCTGTTTTTTAGGGATACAGCAACTAAAGGGTTAATCCAAACTGTCAATACTGTGAAAGACACATACACACACACACATATGCACACAACAATATATAAAACTTTGGTAACACTTTCAATAAGGTTTCAGATATTAACATTAACTATATTAATTCATATGAACAATATTTATATAGCTTTTATTAATTTTAGTCTCTCTCTATCCTCTCTCACACTCACTCGCACACACACAAAGAACAACATAAAACTTTTGTACCACTTTTCAATAAGTTTTTAGTTTTTAACATTATGTAAGTTAACATGAACAATATTTTTATAGCACTTATGAATCTTGGTTAATGATATGTTCAAAATTGACTACTACATTATTAATTAAAATGTCTGGTTAATGTACATCAGTTACTGTACCATGAACTAACATAAAGATTTTTTTACTTTATTTTTTAGAATTTGTTTTCTTAAGAAATATAGTAAAACAATGGTTGTTCATACTTAGTTGGTTAGTTTCGAATAAATTAATGTTAAAAACGATATTATTTAACTATTCTAGTTAACATGAACAATAATTATATAAAATGTATTAATGTTAATTAATGTTAAGTAAAAAAAAATATTAATACATTATTAAAATATAAAGTTGTATCTTAACATTAGTTTATGTACTGTGAATTAACATAAAAATAATATTTTTAATGTTAGTATTAACTAACATTAAATAAGATTAATAAATTATTTTAAAATATATTGTTCCTTTTTAGTTCATGTTCGTCAATGCATTAACTAATGTTTTTATATATATATATATATCAGTGGCGGCTGCTGGTCTTTCAAAGAGGGGAAGCTCAAGAAAATAAATCAGTATTTATTTATTTAATTATTCATTTTATTTTATGTAATTTTTTATTTTTTTTATTTTTTGCATTATAGCTTAAGAAATCTCCTAGGCCTTATCTTTTTCTGTCAGTCTTAGAGACAAAAAAAAAAAAAAAAAATCCAAGAACCAGTTAATTTGTAGTGCACTGACAACATAGTTTTATATAATTAGGTTAATAATTATGTTAATTACAACATAAGAAAAATCTAAAATTTAAAATTTAAAGTTGTATCTGATCATTAGTTTATATATGTGAATTAACATAAAATTAATATTTTTTAATGTTAGTATTAACTAACATTAAAAATATTAATAAATGATCTAAACATAGATTGTTCATTGTTTGTTCATGTTAGTTAATGCATTAAATAATGTTAACCAAAGAGACCTTATTGTAAATTTTTGCCAACACTTTTTATGATCTATTACCATTTTTAATAATTATTTTAATGATCTATAAGCATTTGTGAAATAGTTTTGCCTGCATTTCATCATAGTCTTCATCTGTGAGCTGAACTGTTTTACTGTTACATCCATGAGATGATGTAAGTTCAGATGTCATTTCACAGGATGTCATAGGTCAGTATCAAATGAGTTTCAAATTATTATTTGCAGCACAAAAATGTATAAGTCCACGTGTAAGATTTAAAAAATATATTTTTTATGTTGTAATTAATATTATTATTAACCTAATTATATAAAATTATGTTGTCAGTGCCTTACAAATTAACTGGTTCTAGGATTTATTTTGTCCCTAAAACGGGCAGAATAGGATAAGGCCTTAGAGAATTCTTAAGCTGTAATGCAATAAATAAATTAAATAAATAAATAAATACTGATTGATCTTTATTTCTTGTGGTTAAAAAGATGTTTAAATGTCTCTGTCTGTCTGTCTCTCTCTCTCTCTCTCTCCCTCACCCACCCCCTCACTTCCACACTCAACACACACACACACACACACACAGACAGAGAAACACCCATCCACCCCCACACACAGCATAGTGTCTGATATATTTTTTTATTTTCGGTTATTCATAGACCTTTTGTAAAGTCATGAAACTAACCATACTTCTTCAGAATGACTTGCTCTATGTATGTAAAAAGTTTTGAAGTGTTTGGAAGCTGCACTTTAAAGATATAAAATGACTGCTCTCTTTTTTACTGTAACTTTAATAAATCGCCATTAATACACCGTTCAAGGTATCCTAAATCCGTTAGCAATTTAGCATCTTCAGTATCTTGGCATCATGTTGACAAAGTTTGGTGTGAACTACTTGTTTCTGCTTGGAGGAGTATGAATTTATTTACAGCCTGATATTTCAAAATACCCACATTAAAATAAATGTAGCCGACTTCCTGTTGGTCGTAGCTAATGAGTGTAAATTAGAAAGTTGTAAGACCACGTGTATGTATCTTTAGATTTTGTTTATGTTGTAATTAACATGATTATCAGAATCAGAATGAGCTTTATTGGCCAGGTATGTTTACACATATGAGGAATTTGTTATAGTGACAAAGCTCCACAGTGCAACAGAATGACAGCAACGGGACAGGACACAGACAACAAAAGAACAATATACAAATATACAAATAGGCAATGTACAAAATAGCAAAAACACTATGCAATACAGACAATCATGTGTGTCCAGGTCTGACGTGCAAATTTGAAATGGAAAAAAAATTAAATAAAAAATATTATATGTGTGGTGAATAAATTATTAACTTAATTATATAAAACTATGTTGTCAGTGCACTACAAATTAACTGGTTCTTGGATTTTTATATTTTTTTGTCCCTAAGACTGACAGAAAAAGATAAGGCCTAGGAGATTTCTTAAGCTATAATGCAAAAAATAAAAAATAATAAAATAAAATAAAATAAAATGAATAATAATAAATAAATAAATAAATAAAATAAAATAAAACGTATAATTAAATAAATAAATACTGATTGATTTTTTTCTAGTGATTAAAGAGATGTTTAAAAGTCTCTCTCTCTCTGTGTCTCTCTCTCTGTCTGTCTCTCTCACCCACCTCCTCACACTCACACTTAACACACATACTCACCCATCCCCCCACATACACAGAGCCAGTGTGATCAAATGTCTTGATAGTTTATTAATTTTCTGTTATTCATAGACCTTTTGTAAAGTCATGAAACTAATCATACTTCTTCAGAATGACTTGTTCTATGTATGTAAAAAGTTTTGAAGTGTTTGGAAGCTGCACTTTAAAGATATAAGAAAATAACTGCTCTTTTTACTGTAACTTTAACAAATCGCCATTAATACACCGTTCAAGATATCCTAAATCCGTTAGCAATTTAGCATCTACAGTATATTGGCATCATGTTGACAAAGTTTGGTGTGAACTACTTGTTTCTGCTTGGAGGAGTATGAATTTATTTACAGCTTGTTTCCCCCCGAAAATGACATTAAAAAAAAGATAGCCGGCTTCCTGTTGGTCATAGCTAATGAGTGTAAATTAGAAAGTTGTCCGGCTTGATTAGAACAATTTATGTACCGAGTTTGGTGTCTGTAGCTAAAACTAACCCCCCCATTTTTGACAAAAGGTGGCGCTATAGAGCGCCTCTTCCACGCCCGTTTATGAGCTTTTTCCAGTGTCTAACTAACATTAATACTCATATGTGTGTTGAGTTTCATGACATTCTAAACATGTTATCTGCTTCAAAATCACCAGAAACAAATTTTCAAGTTTGAAACGTTGCCATGGCAACAGTATTTTAGATATCAATATTCCCTTCACAGTTTTACATCGGCCGTGTTTTGACATTATTCTGATGAAGTTTGAAGCAAATCGATTAAAAATAAGATGCTGAATTCAAAGCATTTTGAAAATGACACACTTCCTGCTGCCAGTTGGTGGCGCTATAACTTTGACTCATAATAGTCACATCTATGCGCTCGGCATCATACAACGAACAAAACCCTGAAGTTTGATCAAAATCAGACAATGTATGTGGATGTTATTAGACGCTTCCTTCTCTCATCGCCATAAATTCATCGCCTACCGTTCGAGATATCAAAAATATCCTGGCTGCGTCAATGTCTTGAGATCATGTTCACCGAGTTTGGTGGCAATCGGGTGGTAATCTTCAGAGGAGTATATCAAATTCCAGAGCATGCTTTTTAAACATTAGCCGACTTCCTGTTGGGCGGAGCTGACATGCCGTGAAATTTGTTCGGCTCAATGAGATCTATATGTGTACCGAGTTTCATATGAATACGTGCAAGTATGTGTGAGCTATACATCAAGTTTTCAAACTGTGTTCTAAGAGCCCCTGTCGGGTCCCAGCCTCTGTGGCGTCCGGACGCCAACAGGTTCCAACTGCGTTCAGATTTTGAGCATCCCCCCCAAATAATATCCTTTGGAATTATAGCTGCGATGTTGCCATTTTGGTGGCAGTCGGATCGTAATCTGGTGGAGTCAATAATCAGGAGGTTTTACAACAGCCCATGAACAAAATAGCCCTGAATGTTGGGCAGGTGCCCATAGAGCGGAAATTTGCGGCATGCAATGTTGAAGTGCCGAGAAACGTCAATGATGATCTATATCCGCATCAAATGTTCTTATGGTTCGGAGCCCCAAGGCCCGCCCGGGGCCCTAGAGTCTGTGCCACGCCCAGAATTTCCCAGCAGTCGTCTCTCAGTGCTCTCTCTCCTTCTGTCCTCTCTCAATCTCTCTCCCTCACCCAGCCCTCACTTCCACACTCAACACACACACACACACACACAGACAGAGAAACACCCATCCACCCCCACACACACATAGTGTGTCTGATATTTTTTTATTTTCGGTTATTCATAGACCTTTTGTAAAGTCATGAAACTAACCATACTTCTTCAGAATGACTTGCTCTATGTATGTAAAAAGTTTTGAAGTGTTTGGAAGCTGCACTTTAAAGATATAAAATGACTGCTCTCTTTTTTACTGTAACTTTAATAAATCGCCATTAATACACCGTTCAAGGTATCCTAAATCCGTTAGCAATTTAGCATCTTCAGTATCTTGGCATCATGTTGACAAAGTTTGGTGTGAACTACTTGTTTCTGCTTGGAGGAGTATGAATTTATTTACAGCCTGATATTTCAAAATACCCACATTAAAATAAATGTAGCCGACTTCCTGTTGGTCGTAGCTAATGAGTGTAAATTAGAAAGTTGTAAGACCACGTGTATGTATCTTTAGATTTTGTTTATGTTGTAATTAACATGATTATCAGAATCAGAATGAGCTTTATTGGCCAGGTATGTTTACACATATGAGGAATTTGTTATAGTGACAAAGCTCCACAGTGCAACAGAATGAAAGCAACGGGACAGGACACAGACAACAAAAGAACAATATACAAATATACAAATAGGCAATGTACAAAATAGCAAAAACACTATGCAATACAGACAATCATGTGTGTCCAGGTCTGACGTGCAAATTTGAAATGGAAAAAAAATTAAATAAAAAATATTATATGTGTGGTGAATAAATTATTAACTTAATTATATAAAACTATGTTGTCAGTGCACTACAAATTAACTGGTTCTTGGATTTTTATATTTTTTTGTCCCTAAGACTGACAGAAAAAGATAAGGCCTAGGAGATTTCTTAAGCTATAATGCAAAAAATAAAAAAAATAATAAAATAAAATAAAATAAAATGAATAAATAAATAAATAAATAAAATAAAATAAAACGTATAATTAAATAAATAAATACTGATTGATTTTTTTCTAGTGATTAAAGAGATGTTTAAAAGTCTCTCTCTCTCTGTGTCTCTCTCTCTGTCTGTCTCTCTCACCCACCTCCTCACACTCACACTTAACACACATACTCACCCATCCCCCCACATACACAGAGCCAGTGTGATCAAATGTCTTGATAGTTTATTAATTTTCTGTTATTCATAGACCTTTTGTAAAGTCATGAAACTAATCATACTTCTTCAGAATGACTTGTTCTATGTATGTAAAAAGTTTTGAAGTGTTTGGAAGCTGCACTTTAAAGATATAAGAAAATAACTGCTCTTTTTACTGTAACTTTAACAAATCGCCATTAATACACCGTTCAAGATATCCTAAATCCGTTAGCAATTTAGCATCTACAGTATATTGGCATCATGTTGACAAAGTTTGGTGTGAACTACTTGTTTCTGCTTGGAGGAGTATGAATTTATTTACAGCTTGTTTCCCCCCGAAAATGACATTAAAAAAAAGATAGCCGGCTTCCTGTTGGTCATAGCTAATGAGTGTAAATTAGAAAGTTGTCCGGCTTGATTAGAACAATTTATGTACCGAGTTTGGTGTCTGTAGCTAAAACTAACCCCCCCATTTTTGACAAAAGGTGGCGCTATAGAGCGCCTCTTCCACGCCCGTTTATGAGCTTTTTCCAGTGTCTAACTAACATTAATACTCATATGTGTGTTGAGTTTCATGACATTCTAAACATGTTATCTGCTTCAAAATCACCAGAAACAAATTTTCAAGTTTGAAACGTTGCCATGGCAACAGTATTTTAGATATCAATATTCCCTTCACAGTTTTACATCGGCCGTGTTTTGACATTATTCTGATGAAGTTTGAAGCAAATCGATTAAAAATAAGATGCTGAATTCAAAGCATTTTGAAAATGACACACTTCCTGCTGCCAGTTGGTGGCGCTATAACTTTGACTCATAATAGTCACATCTATGCGCTCGGCATCATACAACGAACAAAACCCTGAAGTTTGATCAAAATCAGACAATGTATGTGGATGTTATTAGACGCTTCCTTCTCTCATTTTTCGCCATAAATTCATCGCCTCGCCACGGGCAAACCGTTCGAGATATCAAAAATATCCTGGCAATTTTGCGTCCCCAATGTCTTGAGATCATGTTCACCGAGTTTGGTGGCAATCGGGTGGTAATCTTCAGAGGAGTATATCAAATTCCAGAGCATGCTTTTTTAAACAGCCCTGAATAGCCGACTTCCTGTTGGGCGGAGCCTATGACATGCAGCGTGAAATTTGTTCGGCTCAATGAGATCTATATGTGTACCGAGTTTCATATGAATACGTGCAAGTATGTGTGAGCTATACATCAAGTTTTCAAACTGTGTTCTAGGGGGCGCCGTAGAGCCCCTGTGCCACGCCCGGGTCCCAGCCTCTGTGGCGTCCGGACGCCAACAGGTTCCAAGGTGTGTGCGAATTTTCAAGAGTTTTTGAGCATGTTAAGGCCCCCAAAAGTGCCCGGATGGTTGAATAAAAAAAAAAAAAAAAAAAAAAAAAAAAAAAAAAAAAAATAATAATCCTTTGGAAATCAATAGGGCCCTGCGCCTTACTGGCTTGGGCCCTAAATATAGCTGCAAGCAGCGATGGCGGGCCCAAGCCGTCAGTGCAACCGCCATCCTGGTGGCATCACGAAAAAGGGGCACAGCTGGCACATGCATTTACAGTAATCCTCTGGCAGTCTGGTTTTTTAGGGATACAGCAACTAAAGGGTTAATCCAAACTGTCAATACTGTGAAAGACACATACACACACACACATATGCACACAACAATATATAAAACTTTGGTAACACTTTCAATAAGGTTTCAGATATTAACATTAACTATATTAATTCATATGAACAATATTTATATAGCTTTTATTAATTTTAGTATCTCTCTATCCTCTCTCACACTCACTCACTCGCACACACACAAAGAACAACATAAAAACTTTTGTACCACTTTTCAATAAGTTTTTAGTTTTTAACATTATGTAAGTTAACATGAACAATATTTTTATAGCACTTATGAATCTTGGTTAATGATATGTTCAAAATTGACTACTACATTATTAATTAAAATGTCTGGTTAATGTACATCAGTTACTGTACCATGAACTAACATAAAGATTTTTTTACTTTATTTTTTAGAATTTGTTTTCTTAAGAAATATAGTAAAACAATGGTTGTTCATACTTAGTTGGTTAGTTTCAAATAAATAAATGTTAAAAACGATATTATTTAACTATTCTAGTTAACATGAACAATAATTATATAAAATGTATTAATGTTAATTAATGTTAAGTAAAAAAAAATATTAATACATTATTAAAATATAAAGTTGTATCTTAACATTAGTTTATGTACTGTGAATTAACATAAAAATAATATTTTTAATGTTAGTATTAACTAACATTAAATAAGATTAATAAATTATTTTAAAATATATTGTTCCTTTTTAGTTCATGTTCGTCAATGCATTAACTAATGTTTTTATATATATATATATCAGTGGCGGCTGCTGGTCTTTCAAAGAGGGGAAGCTCAAGAAAATAAATCAGTATTTATTTATTTAATTATTCATTTTATTTTATGTAATTTTTTTATTTTTTTTATTTTTTGCATTATAGCTTAAGAAATCTCCTAGGCCTTATCTTTTTCTGTCAGTCTTAGAGACAAAAAAAAAAAAAATCCAAGAACCAGTTAATTTGTAGGGCACTGACAACATAGTTTTATATAATTAGGTTAATAATTATGTTAATTACAACATAAGAAAAATCTAAAATTTAAAATGTAAAGTTGTATCTGATCATTAGTTTATATATGTGAATTAACATAAAATTAATATTTTTTAATGTTAGTATTAACTAACATTAAAAATATTAATAAATGATCTAAACATAGATTGTTCATTGTTAGTTCATGTTAGTTAATGCATTACATAATGTTAACCAAAGAGACCTTATTGTAAATTTTTGCCAACACTTTTTATGATCTATTACCATTTTTAATAATTATTTTAATGATCTATAAGCATTTGTGAAATAGTTTTGCCTGCATTTCATCATAGTCTTCATCTGTGAGCTGAACTGTTTTACTGTTACATCCATGAGATGATGTAAGTTCAGATGTCATTTCACAGGATGTCATAGGTCAGTATCAAATGAGTTTCAAATTATTATTTGCAGCACAAAAATGTATAAGTCCACGTGTAAGATTTAAAAAATATATTTTTTATGTTGTAATTAATATTATTATTAACCTAATTATATAAAATTATGTTGTCAGTGCCTTACAAATTAACTGGTTCTAGGATTTATTTTGTCCCTAAAACGGGCAGAATAGGATAAGGCCTTAGAGAATTCTTAAGCTGTAATGCAATAAATAAATTAAATAAATAAATAAATACTGATTGATCTTTATTTCTTGTGGTTAAAAAGATGTTTAAATGTCTCTGTCTGTCTCTCTCTCTCTCTCTCCCTCACCCAGCTCCTCACTTCCACACTCAACACACACACACACACACAGACAGAGAAACACCCATCCACCCCCACACACACCATAGTGCAAACACATCAGATGTCTGTCTGTAAATCGCCATTAATACACCGTTCAAGGTATCCTAAATCCGTTAGCAATTTAGCATCTTCAGTATCTTGGCATCATGTTGACAAAGTTTGGTGTGAACTACTTGTTTCTGCTTGGAGGAGTATGAATTTATTTACAGCCTGATATTTCAAAATACCCACATTAAAATAAATGTAGCCGACTTCCTGTTGGTCGTAGCTAATGAGTGTAAATTAGAAAGTTGTAAGACCACGTGTATGTATCTTTAGATTTTGTTTATGTTGTAATTAACATGATTATCAGAATCAGAATGAGCTTTATTGGCCAGGTATGTTTACACATATGAGGAATTTGTTATAGTGACAAAGCTCCACAGTGCAACAGAATGACAGCAACGGGACAGGACACAGACAACAAAAGAACAATATACAAATATACAAATAGGCAATGTACAAAATAGCAAAAACACTATGCAATACAGACAATCATGTGTGTCCAGGTCTGACGTGCAAATTTGAAATGGAAAAAAAAATTAAATAAAAAATATTATATGTGTGGTGAATAAATTATTAACTTAATTATATAAAACTATGTTGTCAGTGCACTACAAATTAACTGGTTCTTGGATTTTTATATTTTTTTGTCCCTAAGACTGACAGAAAAAGATAAGGCCTAGGAGATTTCTTAAGCTATAATGCAAAAAATAAAAAATAATAAAATAAAATAAAATAAAATGAATAATTAAATAAATAAATAAAATAAAATAAAACGTATAATTAAATAAATAAATACTGATTGATTTTTTTCTAGTGATTAAAGAGATGTTTAAAAGTCTCTCTCTCTCTGTGTCTCTCTCTCTGTCTGTCTCTCTCACCCACCTCCTCACACTCACACTTAACACACATACTCACCCATCCCCCCACATACACAGAGCCAGTGTGATCAAATGTCTTGATAGTTTATTAATTTTCTGTTATTCATAGACCTTTTGTAAAGTCATGAAACTAATCATACTTCTTCAGAATGACTTGTTCTATGTATGTAAAAAGTTTTGAAGTGTTTGGAAGCTGCACTTTAAAGATATAAGAAAATAACTGCTCTTTTTACTGTAACTTTAACAAATCGCCATTAATACACCGTTCAAGATATCCTAAATCCGTTAGCAATTTAGCATCTACAGTATATTGGCATCATGTTGACAAAGTTTGGTGTGAACTACTTGTTTCTGCTTGGAGGAGTATGAATTTATTTACAGCTTTTTTCCCCCCGAAAATGACATTAAAAAAAAGATAGCCGGCTTCCTGTTGGTCATAGCTAATGAGTGTAAATTAGAAAGTTGTCCGGCTTGATTAGAACAATTTATGTACCGAGTTTGGTGTCTGTAGCTAAAACTAACCCCCCATTTTTGACAAAAGGTGGCGCTATAGAGCGCCTCTTCCACGCCCGTTTATGAGCTTTTTCCAGTGTCTAACTAACATTAATACTCATATGTGTGTTGAGTTTCATGACATTCTAAACATGTTATCTGCTTCAAAATCACCAGAAACAAATTTTCAAGTTTGAAACGTTGCCATGGCAACAGTATTTTAGATATCAATATTCCCTTCACAGTTTTACATCGGCCGTGTTTTGACATTATTCTGATGAAGTTTGAAGCAAATCGATTAAAAATAAGATGCTGAATTCAAAGCATTTTGAAAATGACACACTTCCTGCTGCCAGTTGGTGGCGCTATAACTTTGACTCATAATAGTCACATCTATGCGCTCGGCATCATACAACGAACAAAACCCTGAAGTTTGATCAAAATCAGACAATGTATGTGGATGTTATTAGACGCTTCCTTCTCTCATTTTTCGCCATAAATTCATCGCCTCGCCACGGGCAAACCGTTCGAGATATCAAAAATATCCTGGCAATTTTGCGTCCCCAATGTCTTGAGATCATGTTCACCGAGTTTGGTGGCAATCGGGTGGTAATCTTCAGAGGAGTATATCAAATTCCAGAGCATGCTTTTTTAAACAGCCCTGAATAGCCGACTTCCTGTTGGGCGGAGCTTATGACATGCAGCGTGAAATTTGTTCGGCTCAATGAGATCTATATGTGTACCGAGTTTCATATGAATACGTGCAAGTATGTGTGAGCTATACATCAAGTTTTCAAACTGTGTTCTAGGGGGCGCCGTAGAGCCCCTGTGCCACGCCCGGGTCCCAGCCTCTGTGGCGTCCGGACGCCAACAGGTTCCAACGTGTGTGCGAATTTTCAAGAGTTTTTGAGCATGTTAAGGCCCCCAAAAGTGCCCGGATGGTTGAATAAAAAAAAAAAAAAAAAAAAAAAAAAAAAAAAAAAAAAAAAATAATTAATCCTTGGAAATCAATAGGGCCCTGCGCCTTACTGGCTTGGGCCCTAATAATCCTTAGAAAAACAAGAGGGCCCTGCGCCTTACTGGCTTGGGCCCTAATAATAATAATAATAATAATTATTAGATAATTATAGATAGTGATGTCTTAATAATAATAATGTCTTAAATCTGAGAATAATGAAATATAATAAAAACATACAATATTTTACACAGACACACACACACACACACACACACACACACACATATATATTCAGAAATATTTTGGTTTCAGACTATTGTGTATGTATACCATTTTAAATATATGTTTAAATATTAATAAATTATTTCCAGTAAATTTTATCTCAGGCTATTTCAAGCGTTGGCAGTTTTTGTTTGTTGGCATTAAATATATTCTGCTGGCATACACAGCAGAGTAACTGATAGGGAGGCTAAACATTATCAGTTATTTGCGAGGGCAAAATATATTTTAATTTATCCATCCGTATATGTGTGTGTGTCTTTTAGGAAATCAGTTTGGGACACAATGCATGCAAGTCTGTGTTTGCACTCTCAGTAGCTGGAGGTTGCTGAGTCTGTGGTCTGAGTGTGTGTGTGTGTGTGTGTGCAGTGAGTCTGTGAAAGCGCATTTATCTCCGGCCCAAACAGGAGTCGTCACAGGGAGTGCTAAATGGCCCAGCATGTGCAGAAAAAGCCATTTTCTAAATGGATGCCTCTCCCTATATGTGCATCTGATAGAAATCTTCCCTGGGCTACGGCGGCCCGCTAACAAGATTGCTTTCCTTCGTCACTCTCTCTTTCCTCTTCATGCCCAGTTTATTCCGATATTCTTTTCCCACCCTTTCTGGAAAAAAAAGTCTTGCAAATGAATTCTAAGCATTTTTTTTGCTTCTCAAAGTTATTTTGGAGAAAGTAAATAGAACGGACCTGCCGCATTCAACGCGCAACAATCCTAAATACATTTTGCTTGAAAAATTGCAAGCAGGTGAGTTGGAAATATTTGGGATGGAGAGAAGGAGAGAAATGGAGAAAGAAGGAATCAGAAAGATCTTAACGCAAGCTGAACGCAAATACTTAACCATAGTGAAAATTCAGATGTTAGTTGTTATTCAGACCTCTGGATAGATAAACTCAATAAACATGGTTAGGACTAGTGATAGAATCTGATGACATTGGCCGTTTTGAGATGATCAATATCGGCTGATATCTTTACCTGTTTGGCTGAATGTGAACTTCTGAGTATAAATTTCCTGTTTTTTGTTTTTGCTTTGTTTTTTTGGAGTGAATTTTGAGTAAATATATAGTGTTGTCCAAATATAGTGTTGTGTCTTTTAAAAATGAAAATGAATATGTTTAGTTAAAATGTAAAGCATGAAAAAAACAATATACTTTTTTTATACTTTTTTTTGTAGTTTTACATTGTCTTTACTGATTTGATTTTTACAAATGCTTGTACATTTAGTTTCTTCTTTTTTCAGATTTTCTGATACTTTTTTGCCTCAAATAAAAAAATTTAATGTGATTTTTCTGGGAGCCTGTTAGTTTGGTTTAAGGCTTAAAATTGTTCGATACAGTACATTTTTGAAAACTATATGGAAAAAAATTTAAGTGAACAGTATACTTTCATATCTTATGCCACATGAGATCATGTATTTTCTATTGTTATTCATTTTAATTAATTTATAAACCATGGCATTTTATTTATTTATTTTTATTAAAAAGTGCATAACTACTACTACTACTACTACTAATAATAATAAATAATAATGTGTGTGTGTGTATATATGTGTGTGTATATATACAGTATATATATATATATATATATATATGTATATATAGTCATGTATATACTGTATATATTATTCATGTATATACTGTATATATATATTCATATATATATATATACTGTATATATATATATACTGTATATATATGAAGAGTTCATTTGCAAAAACAGACAACTCATTTTTTTTTTTTACTCAAATATTTTTTTCATTCTGCATTCCAATTAACACAATAAAACACAATAAAAACATGATAACATAATAAAAAACATGATTTTTGAAAATTAAAAATTAAGTTATCTGTTTTTGCAAATGAACTCTTCCTAAATATATATATATATATATATATATTTATATATTTATATATATATATACAGACCTCCTGGCTATTCGAGAGAGAAATCTGGATAGAGAAAGACTGGTAAAGTACAGTAGTCAGGTTGATTTGGTCTTTTTGTATATTTTTGACTTGAATAAAACCAGTCAATTTAGATGCTACCATATGAAGCACATTTTGTTTTACTTGACAAAACATTTTTGATGTGTATGTGCTGGGAAGCTAACATTTTCCAACTAAATAATTCAGATTAAAGAGATTCAGCTGACAAAAAGAGTTTGGGAACCCCTGAGATACATGAACATCCTTTCAGTTGCATCATTTCCATCCTGATTTACTTTGCTTCTGGAAATGAAATAGAACGGACGTTGAAAGCGCTGCTCCTTTTCGTTCTGTCTCTGTTTCTATTTCCGTCTCTCTCTGTTTCTTTAGTCAGTGATGTTAGATAAGCAGTCATACAGCTTTACTCCCACACACACTCCCTAACAAACTACACTTAGTTCAGTAGCGCGGCTATAAATAGAACACACTCGTGTGGCCGTTTCTGGGCTCCTCTTCAAGGTTATGACAGCTCATGTTGGGCCAGTCATCTGCATATTTTATGCCTTGTCCTAAGTTTATCTCTTTCTTGTTTAGTTCTTTTTTTTTCTCTCTGAAGCCAGCTGTGTGTGTGTTCGTGCATGTGTTTGTTGGGTGTTTGGACACCTGGACTGTTGTGTCTTTTGTGTAAGAGACAGAAATAGACACTGAGTCAAGAAAAGGTTTAGAAAGTGCTGCAGAATGCATGCTATTCTCTGAATCAGATAGAAGTATGAACTAGATTTGCTTGTCCTATATAGAAGAATAGTAGTAATATGCCGATGGATAAATAGAAATGTAAAAAGTCTAAATCAAGCTATGTGAGACAGGATATGATGTCACTCCTTGTCTTTGTCCTGCAGCCAGAAGCTAGTGTTTCGAATGACTTAATTAGGATGAAGTCAGGAATCATATTGGAGTAATGTGAACTGTTGAGAGTGACGCTATGAAGCTGCCCTCCGTGACCTTTGATCTCTGCCTGCTTTCTGCTGGAGAGACCATGCATAATTCAAACTGACGGGTCACAGCTAATAATACTGGAACTGCTACTGATGCCCCCTAAAGAAATACAGCACAAGCCACGAGTCTGCAGACAGGATGATTTGTTTTATCACATGTTATGTAATGAATTTTATTTCATCTCTTTGAAGTTGCACTATACTGAAAATGTAGTGAAACTATATCAGGCATTAAAGGAATAGTTCTCCCAAAAATGAACATTTTCAAAGATTTTTACTCATACTCTAAAATGTAAGTAGGTTTGTTTCTTCATGGGAACAGATTTGGGGAAATTAAGCATTACATCACTTGCTCACCAATGGATCCTCTGCAGTCAATGGGTGCCATCAGAATGAGAGTCCAAACAGCTGATAAAAACATCACAATAATCCTCACCACTCTAGTCCATCACTCAATGTCCTGTGAAGGCAAAATCTGCGTGTTTGTAAGAAACAAATCCATCATTAAGATGTTTTAACATTAAACCATCACTTCTGGCCAAAAAACGAGAACATAATAATGCTTCCTCCAGGGAAAATCAATCTTTAGAGCTGTTTTGGACTGTTTTGGCTTGCAAATGGTGCTTGATCTGTGCAGATTTCTCTCCTGATTCAGACGAGATGACTTTTTCACCAGAGAAAGCATTATTATGGATTATGGACTGGTATTTTGACCTGAAGCAACAGTTTGAAGTTAAAACGTCTTAATGGATTGTTTCTTACAAACACAGCTTTTCACTTCACAAGATGTTAACTGATGGACTGGAGTGGTGTGGATTACTTGTGGATTATTGTGATGTTTTTATCAGCTGTTTTGACGGCACCCATTCACTGCAAAGGATCCACTAGTGAGCAAGTGATGTAAAGTGAAATTTGAGAACAATTGTTTCTATGTCAGGTTTTTTTTCAGTGTAGGAACATGTCAAACTCAAGTCTCATATGTGATTCACGTGACAGGCGATATTTGTGTTCTTCTGTTTAGCCATTAACCAAGATCCCAGGCTTCCAGCTCATTACCCATAATGCAGCTGATGTTCCAAGCTGAAGCATCTACAACGTCAGCCCACATAGTCTGATGTTTTGTAAACACAAGCACAAACTTGATATAGAGTCTGACTTGATTCTAATAGCTTGACACTACAACATCAACATAGATTTGATTAGCATGTCCACCTGCCGATAAAGATTTAATTTGATTGCCACTTTTTCTTAAGTCTCAAAAAAGTTTCTCCTGAGAAAAGACCGCATTAGATTTCATAATGTCTCAGAGGAGATCTCAGATGTTTCTCATTGAAAATCGAATGATCTGAGCTGCTATCCACATTGATTTTATGGCTCTATACACTTATTGTATTATAGCTATTTACTGGTTTGTATTATTGTTTAGGAGAAACATCTGACAAAAAAATTCCAGAAAGAGGAACATCACATTTAGCAGTTACATTTTCCTCTGGACAGGCTTGATTTCTAAAGCTAAATGATGCAGGTGTGTGTGTGTGTGGGCAGATTGTTCTCAGTGGTCTTTATAATCATAGCTTCAGACTTCAGCTGACAGCAGCACTTTGAAATCATCTTTTATACATGAATTGTTCACACACACCCATACACACATACACACACACTTCTGGACGTTGGTGTTTCATCAGGGACTGCTGATTTAATCGCTGATCAGTGGTTTGGTTTAATTGCACTTAGTACTGAAGTCAACATGAAATTACATTTGACTGAATGATTTCAACATTGATAATAATCAGAAATGTTTCTTGAGCAGCAAATCAACATATTAGAATGATTTCTGAAGGATCATGTGACACTGAAGACTGGAGTAATGCTGAAAATTCAGCTTTGTTTCAAAAATGTGAATTCATTTTAAAATATTTTCAGATAGAAAACAGTTATTTTAAATTGTAATAATGTTTCACAATATTGGTGTTTTTGCTTTATTTTTGATCAAATAAATACAACCTTGGTGAGCAGAGGAGACTTTCTTCAAAAGCTGTGAAAATTGTATTAAACTTTTAATGGTAGTTTAAATCTATTTCTCACTGGTTACATTTTTTGTTATATTCATGTTATGTTAGGGCAATAATTCTGACCATTTTAATATAATTAAATACAAAACTTTAACGCTTTTGGAGGATTAAAATTAATGCTATATTAATAAGCATATTAATATAATAAACATAACCGAATGACGCCACTTATTAACATAACGGTCCGTCGATAAGCATAAATCAACTGCTAAGGCTAGGACATAAGGCTAGGACTTTTCCATTTAAAAAATGGAACCCCTAAAGGGAATAGATACGAGATGGGAGGAAAAATATGAGAGGGACAGCAGGACAGTGTGTGTCTGTGTGATGTGTTTGGGATCAGTGTGGGTGACGTGTGTTAGCGCTCCTGCGCTAGCTCTAAACAATATCTTCTGTCACAATTATTTCTTTGGGTAATTATAATGTACAGGTGCTGGTCATATAATTAGAATATCATCAAAAAGTTGATTTATTTCACTAATTCCATTCAAAAAGTGAAACTTGTATAATGTATACATTCATTCCACACAGACTGATATATTTCAAGTGTTTATTTCTTTTAATTTTGATGATTATAAGTGACAACTAATGAAAACCCCAAATTCAGTATCTCAGAAAAATTAGAATATTGTGAAAAGGTTCAATATTGAAGACACCTGGTGCCACACTCTAATCAGCTAATTAACTCAAAACACCTGCAAAGGCCTTTAAATGGTCTCTCAGTCTAGTTCTGTAGGCTACACAATCATGGGGAAGACTGCTGACTTGACAGTTGTCCAAAAGACGACCATTGACACCTTGCACAAGGAGGGCAAGACACAAAAGGTCATTGCAAAAGAGGCTGGCTGTTCACAGAGCTCTGTGTCCAAGCACATTAATAGAGAGGCGAAGGGAAGGAAAAGATGTGGTAGAAAAAAGTGTACAAGCAATAGGGATAACCGCAACCTGGAGAGGATTGTGAAACAAAACCCATTCAAAAATGTGGGGGAGATTCACAAAGAGTGGACTGCAGCTGGAGTCAGTGCTTCAAGAACCACTACGCACAGACGTATGCAAGACATGGGTTTCAGCTGTCGCATTCCTTGTGTCAAGCCACTCTTGAACAACAGACAGCGTCAGAAGCGTCTCGCCTGGGCTAAAGACAAAAAGGACTGGACTGCTGCTGAGTGGTCCAAAGTTATGTTCTCTGATGAAAGTAAATTTTGCATTTCCTTTGGAAATCAGGGTCCCAGAGTCTGGAGGAAGAGAGGAGAGGCACAGAATCCACGTTGCTTGAGGTCCAGTGTAAAGTTTCCACAGTCAGTGATGGTTTGGGGTGCCATGTCATCTGCTGGTGTTGGTCCACTGTGTTTTCTGAGGTCCAAGGTCAACACAGCCGTATACCAGGAAGTTTTAGAGCACTTCATGCTTCCTGCTGCTGACCAACTTTATGGAGATGCAGATTTCATTTTCCAACAGGACTTGACACCTGCACACAGTGCCAAAGCTACCAGTACCTGGTTTAAGGACCATATCCCTGTTCTTAATTGGTCAGCAAACTCGCCTGACCTTAACCCCATAGAAAATCTATGGGGTATTGTGAAGAGGAAGATGCGATATGCCAGACCCAACAATGCAGAAGAGCTGAAGGCCACTATCAGAGCAACCTGGGCTCTCATAACACCTGAGCAGTGCCACAGACTGATCGACTCCATGCCACGCCGCATTGCTGCAGTAATTCAGGCAAAAGGAGCCCCAACTAAGTATTGAGTGCTGTACATGCTCATACTTTTCATGTTCATACTTTTCAGTTGGCCAAGATTTCTAAAAATCCTTTCTTTGTATTGGTCTTAAGTAATATTCTAATTTTCTGAGATACTGAATTTGGGGTTTTCATTAGTTGTCAGTTATAATCATCAAAATTAAAAGAAATAAACACTTGAAATATATCAGTCTGTGTGGAATGAATGTATACATTATACAAGTTTCACTTTTTGAATGGAATTAGTGAAATAAATCAACTTTTTGATGATATTCTAATTATATGACCAGCACCTGTATATAAACTGCGGGCATCAGGGAGCCGTTATTAATATGTGGGGCATTGAAATTGCTTATGAACGCGCACTTGTTTTTTACTTTTTTTAACTTTAACTTTACTTTATTTGCGATCACACGTACGGAGTAGCACTCGGTAGTAATGTTACTTACCACACATTTTACAAGATTAGATGTTTGTCAGTGGTGCTCAGGATCTGCAAATCATTCGCCATCATCCTGTCAGTCATCTCTCCTTACTCTGTTTATGTGGTAAGTGAAATGTTATGTACTGTAATGTAACAGGCTACCGCTAGCAAGCGGCTAACCATGTCCCTTTAGTGGCTCTGTAGAACGCGTTATTTGTTTTCCGCACCTTTCTGAATACGGATTCAGCCACACCTCTAACCCAGTCGGGGGTGTTTTGTGGTCCACACAGCACTCTTATTTGACATTGTCCAAGTTACTGTAACCGTTATACGTTACGCAAATCTTTTTTTTTATGCAACGCAAGTCTACAGTGTGCACGTGATAGTGTTCTTCTGTTGCCTTTAGCCCTATTCGGACGGTAATTGTTTTTCAGGGGGACGTAAGTGATTTTCACCATATACAGGGGGTAGTTGGTGATTTAATTGCCATCCGAATCCAGGATGTCGGTGTTTTTCTCTCACCACCCCCGTAAAAATCCCCGGCCGAATTACCTACTGTTTTTTGACAAACACCGAGTTCGTGTGGTAATTTAATTGCCGTCCGAATCCACAGTGTTTAATCCCTTTTTTGAGCACTCCCGAACACCGTAATGTTGTACTTCGGTGTAATTTACATATTATTTCTGAAATGCTGGAAAGTATTTAAAAGAGCAATACTTCATGACTGCTCAACCACAGCGACTGGGAGCAGAAAAAGAAGAAAAGCACATACACTTTCAAATGGGTCTTTATTATGGCAGCAGCAGGTATGCAATACAATTTCAAAATGTGTATTATAAACAGATATATATCGCGTATAATTATATACAACTATAGCGCGTCTATTTTCCTATTTTTAAACAGGAGATATAAATAATCAAATAATAAATATTATAAAATATGCTTGGAATAATAAGAATACATTTTACACAATAATAAGAATAAATTTGTAGATAAAATTAATTTTATTTACAGCAGACAATCATGTGATTGGCCACGTGAGCAGCGTGTTCCCGGGTGCGCAGGATCACAGAACTCGCTCCTCCACTGTGAATAAATCGCCATCCGAATCCATGAGTTTTGTCACTGAGGTGATATGTAAATTTATTTTTACAGACGTCCATATGAGAAACAATTACCGTCCGAATCGGACTTATTATTCGAAAATCATGACCCATCCCTATAAACTAGTTGGCATTGGTATTCACGTCATTACCCATGGGAATGCAACATCACAAATGAGATCTCTTTAATATCTCATTTGTTTTGCCTAGATGGCAATGAGATTACATAGAGAGCAAATGGAAATTAAATCTCCTGTTTCTAAAATGTTTCTCCTGAGACTCTAGTAATCGCAGAGTGTGTCCTCTTTAGAAGAAAACAACAGTGTGCTCAGATTCGAAAACCAACTCAAATGTTTCCTTTAAAAGGAATAGTCCAAAAAAGAAAATTAACATTTATTCACCCTCAGGTCATCCGAAATTTATACTATATGTATAAGTTTATTAATTTATATTTATAAGAGTTTGTTTCTTCATCAGAAGAGATTTGGAGAAGTTTAGCATTGTATAACATGCTCACCAGTGGATCCTCTGCAGTGAATGGGTGCCGTCAGAATGAGAGTCCAAACAGCTGATAAAAACATCACAATAATCCACACCACTCCAGTCCATCAGTTAACATCTTGTGAAGCTGCATGTTTGTAAGAAACATTAAGATGTTTTTAAAGTTAAACCGTTGTTTCAGGCTACAATATGAGTCCTCTATTCATAATATTACTCACTCCGCAACAGTTTTGTTACTTCTGCGCTGTGTGGTCTTCAGCAAACAGCTTTTTGCTTGCATGTACAAATGTTATATTTCACAGATGTCTATTTGGCCTGAGCTGAAGAGATACAGGAAGAGACAATCCTCTGCATTTCCTTAAGTGAAGACAATATTGTGTATTGGCTGGAAATCCGATTATTGCTCTTTCAGTGCATCTCCCTCACAGACTGAAGCGTTGGTGTTTCTTTCACACAGCAGCATTATATTGATATTCTTCAATCATGTTAATTTATTTTCTGCAAATTTCAGCTGTTAATTTGAGCAGCTTAATGTACAGACTCCATTCCAACTTTTTTAGATGGTTGATTTCTATGTATTACTTTTTTAACTTTATGCTTTAAAAAATGTAACATTTAAACTTTGAAAATCCCTTACCTGTCCTGGCCAAATTCCCTCCACTGGCCCTTGTCAATCATGGCCTTCTAATAATCCCCATCCACTTGATTGGCTCTATGACTCTCTCTCCTCTCCACCTGTAGCTGGTGTGTGGTGAGCGCACTGGCGCCGTTGTCCTGTGGCTGCCGACGCATCATCCAAGTGGATGCTGCACACTGGTGGTAGTTGAGGAGAGACCCCCCCACATGATTGTAAAGCGCTCTGGGTGTATGGCAATACACAATAAAAGCGCTATATAAATGCATCATTCATTCATTCATTCATACCTGACAAAAAATATTAAAATGTTTAGAATCTGCCAGACAGTGATGTCACCATAACATTTGCAGCTAAAAATCCCATGAGAAAACTTTTCTTATGCTGCCTTACAAGAACTTTTTTGCCTACTTGGCAAGTCTGTCCCTATCTTAGTACAGCTATTTTTGTACATTCTATAGATATAGTGAAAAATACAGCTAGTGGCTTTTTCATTTTTTGCTGTAAAATGATACATTTGAATGAGAGAGTGTGTGTGTCCATCTGTGCATGACACATGCGTGTTTGTGTGATGTTTGAAAGAGGATTTTCACATTCTGTCTTTTAGTGTCAGTTTCCTTGCGGAGGAAAGATTAAGGTTGTGTCACTTTGCTCTCTGTCATTTAAATACATTTTCTTTCCCCTTGATTCCTTGCACAATGAGATCAAAAGACATGTATGCTGGCTGTGGTGTGTTTGTACTGTATGTAATGTAGAATGATGATTTCCACTGTTTGCTCATCCTTCACCAACCCCCTGCTGGAGATGTCATCAGTCCTGTATCTTATCTCTCCTCCTCAAACACACACACACACACACACACACACACACACACACACACACACACACACACACACACAGACACAGAAATCATCATACAGCAGTAGCTGTGGTGGTTACAAACCTCAGTACTAAATAGAAATGGAAAATTAAACTGGATGTGTTATTATTTAGGTAGCTAGCTATAATGAATTTGACAGGTTAACTAACTTTAACCTGCTCAGAGAGACTCTGTGATTTGCTTGTTGTTGTCTTGCAATATTATTTTTTAAAATGATAATAATTATATACTTAGAATATTATAGACTTTTTAATATTTTTAATATTTGTATATTTACATTGATATAAAAACAGTAGTATTTATTGTATTTTTATATTATATATAAATATTTATAATATTTTTATATTATATTATATTATATTATATTTGATTAAAAAATATGTATATATATATATATATTATATATAAGTATATTACCTGTGACCCAACCAGTACTGTCAAATGTTATGATCAAATCAGACTCAAATCCAAAATTACTTGCAATAATAATAATAATAATAAAATATGCATACAACATATTGACATTAATATAAATTATTTTTATTTGTAAATGTATTTTTATATTAGATATGTTATATAATAGATTTATATATTTAGACTGTTATTATATACAGTATTTAGACTGTTTTTACAGACTCAAAACCAAAATTGTTTGTGTAATAATAATAATAATAATAATAATACTTGTAGTAGTAGCAGTAATATATTTACTATTAATGTTAATTCTTATTTAATTAATATATTTCTATTAATGTTTTTTTAATATCATTTTTATAAATCTTACATATTGCTAGGTAGTTGCTGGGGTGCTCTGGGTGGTTGCTAGTTTTTCTCACTATTTTAGAGTGGTTTCCATCTTCTAACGATCTGCTTCTCATTTCATTGTTTCAACCTGCACCCAGCTCTCCTTTTCCCACCTAAACCATGAGCAAAGGCAGGCAAGTTGCCGATCTGACTGAAAGGACACGGCAGCTCGCAGGGAATGCTGGGAAATGTGCGAGCGGATGCGTTCAGCTGAATTCAGATCAGCGCTCCTCTTCCTATTGTGTTGGCTTCTTCTCGTGGAATCTTCGAACGCCCTCTCGATCCATTGTTATGCTCCTAAAGCCGAACGCTTATCCATCCTTCCCTCTGAAGCACCAGCCACACCTCTTCTTTCTTGCTTTCTCCCTCATATTTGTTTAATCACTCTGTTTCCTCTTGTTTCTCCAATGGATCGGTTCGGATACACTCCTCATGGTCTGTCTTTCTCTCTCCAGCATGCACACACTCGTGAAGCTGGCTTTGGGTCTGATCTGCGCCTCTGGCCCTTCTCCAGGGTTCGTTGTTTGATGGGATTTGTGCTTTGGCCTTACAATTGCAACATCTATATATCGCACACACACATATAGACTTCCTGCAGTACATACAATACAAATGATTGCATTTTGAAACTCTGCACATGTATGCCGGCTTATAAAAGCTAAATCAGACAGTTGCATGCACTTCCATTACTGTCAGATACAGAGCAGCCCACGTGCACACATATGCAACAAAGACAAAGAATCGCTCTTCGCTGCCGTATGAGTGCAGATGCATAAATGAATGCGAGAGGAATTAGAATAAAGGTTATCTTCTTTCTTACTATGGCCTGGTTTCCTGTCAGCCTTGATGTAAGCTTCATTGGAGCAGTCTGCATGTTTGTGCTGTTGAGCGTGCATTATATGGAAGTGTACAGTATGTTTTGTGTCTTTTCAGTGACCTTTCCCAGAAACACATTTGTGAGATTGATGTTTGAAGAGTGTGTGGGTGGGTTTACTTGGCTCTACTCCGGAGACACAATTTTCCAAATTTGAACGTAAATCTTACAAATCCTCACTTTTGAGAGTAAAACATTTATTTGTTTGTTTATTTTTTTATTTGTGAATATATACAAAGCTAATTATAATTGCTACAAATGTCATAAGTAATATATTATGCCCTTTTTGGTAGGTGGGTGAAACTCATGAGGACTTTGTTCCTCATAATCAAAAGACAATGTAGGAAATTATATTTTGCATTAAGGAAATTATGCCCATTTGGGATTGTTACAATTTTCTTGCAGTGTAACAATATTTTAATGGTAATTTAGCCCATAATTCACCTCAAGATGATTTTTTTTTGTCTTATTGTAATGCAGTAATTAAAATCATTCTGTCAGGACATAATGATTATTTTTAATTATTAAAATTAGCATAAAATAAATTCAGTACAAAAATTCTACAGTGCTGTGTGATGAAGTTTGCTTAACAAATTTACACATTTTAAATAACATTTATTTTTCACATTCTGATTATGAGAATTTTTTTAGAAATGTATTTAAATGTATATTTTTTTATTTATTTAAATGTATTAATTAGCTAATTAATTATTTAATTTTAACTATGCAAATATATTATATTATTAGTATTTCCATTTTCTTTTGATATACATATACATATATATATATGCACACAATTTTTATAATATTACGGACCTATGTTTTTATTTTTAGAAATATTATTAAACTTTCTACTTTGGCACAAATATTACTGTCAAATTTTATAATCAAATATGACTCAAAACCAGATAGTCAGCAACTATAATAATAATAATAATAATAGTAGTAGTAATAATAATAATAATAATATTTTTTTAATATATACATTTAAATTATATAAATATGTGTTTCATTATATTATTAGCATTGAAATTCTCTGTGAGATTCACTCAGGTGATCGCTGAGTGTGAGTGTGACTGTAGAGGAATGTGTAAATTTGTTCATGTACAGCTGTATTTAAGTGAGTGACATAGTGCTTGACACGGAGAGAACCGTATAGTGTGTGTGTGTGTGTGTATGGTGGTGGCCGGCACTAGCAGCTCATTTCACACACAGCTGAGACTTCAAAGGCAGCCCACATTAACTCTGCGTGGTGGAACCCTGCATGAAACCGCATTTCCCGTCTTGCCTTGCTCTCCATCGTCTCCCTTCACACCCGCATTCATATTGAAATGACCTGATGTGTGCCTCGTCTGTCAAAGATATAACTTCAAACGAGTTATGCACGTGTGAGATGAGTCCAGGAGTCATCCGTGGTCAGGTGTGTGTGAAGTCAGTGCCTCGCCTCAGGTGTAGCATGAAGAGGACGATCTGAATAGTTCTGCAATCAGTGTTGATGATATTGGGAAACTCACTTCCTCTGTGTCCTAAAACATGTGTCAACTTAATCATGTGACTTCGACTTAGAACAAAACAAAGGTAATGTCAATGCAAAATCAAAATCGATGGTTCCTTAGTGCATGTTTCTGATCTTATTGTGTCATAACTTGACGTCATGATGCACTAACCACAAACGCATCATGACGTAAAATCAGCCCCTGTTGGTCAAACTCTGCAACCTTTCAGAATCAGACTTTAGAGTCACCAGTTAATTTAACTGAGCATTAAGTAATTGTGAGAGTCCTGATGATGACTCTTTGACAATTAGGCTGATTATAATGATGGTAGTTAAGATGTTGATAGTCTTAACGACGACACCAGAAAGCTAATGATGGTCACATAACTGTGCGCTAATGACAATGATAATGCTAAAACTTTGAAATATGATATGATGCTGCTGATGGCCTAATTATGACGATATACTGTACATGTAGTCTAGATGTTTAACCATTTTAAAGTTTTCTCCAACTAAATGTCTCAAATATCTTTTGAAGATTTGATGCCATGAAGCTCACAATTAGTGCTTCTAAGTGTTTGGTGATGTGCATATTTTATTATATTTTCTTATTTTATTTTATTTTATTGCTTTTTTAGTTTATTTTAGAAATTATTTTGTATATTTTTTTAGAAATTAAATAAATATGATCAAATAATATAATAACTAAAGTAAACATGGAGTAAAACCAACCCAGTATTTATTTACGTCATTAAAATAAGTTAGATCTAGAATAGTATTTCTGCCATTTTATTTTATTTTATTAATTAAATATATATATATATTTATTTATTTAGCAGTCGTGGCCTAATGGATAGCGAGTCGGACTTGTAAGCGGAAGGTTGTGGGTTCGAATCTCAGGTCCGGCAGGGATTGTTGGTGGGGGGAGTATCCACCTTCAATACCACGACTGAGGTGTCCTTGAGCAAGGCACCAAACCCCCAACTGCTCCCCGGGCGCTGTAACATGGCTGCCCACTGCTCCGGGTGTGTGTTCACTTAGGATGGGTTAAATGCAGAGAATACATTTCACTGCTGGTTATATACTCTCTATATAATTGTGTATGTGACAAATAAAAATAATCTTATCGTAATCTTAGCAATTTGTGACTCTGTGGAAGTGTTTTGTGATGTGCATAATATTTGATTTGATTTGATTTATTTCTATGACAATATACAATTATTTTATTTTAGAAACTGGATAATATTAAATCATCTTATACATAAATAAATAAATAATTATTAGGTTCAAATTATTATGTGAGGATAAAGAGACTGCGGATTGAGAGACATAGTGGCCATTCTAAAATAATATTTAATTGCAGCAATATGTTGAAGACCTGGGTTAATGAGAAATATCCCACCGTCATCTCTGCTCTGTGTTTTCTCTCACAGATACGGTCTCTCTTGTGACTAACACTGGTTTGATCTCAGCGGTGTTGGTGTAGTGTGCTGTAGATTTGTCATTTCTGCAGTATAAACTCGACTGTTTGGGGCTGTACCTCAGGGCTTTGGCTCTTGATGAATTATGAATCTCTAGCTGGACTGGTCTGTTATGGCAGGGATAATGTTGATTGTGTGTGTGTTTAGCTGGACCGGTCTCAGGCAGGGATAAAGCCGTTTGTATTGGATAGGATTTGCCCCAGAAAGCAGATGATAAAAACGATGGGCAAATCTCTGATTGAGCTGTATAATATAGTTTGTGTGTCTGGAAGCATGTGTGTTTGTATGTCACTGGGAATAATTAGTTATTTGTCATTTAACAGATGTTTTTATACTCACAGCGACCTGCAGTGCAAATTTAAACAGGTTCAGTCGCTGTGGAGCAACATGAGGTTAAGTGCACAATCATCAGGACAGAGATTTCACCACAAATCTGCTGCATCTGTGACATGATGTGGATTACCAGAAATTAATTTCATCCTCAGTTTGTAAAAATATTGTGTTTCCACTAATGCACTTTTTGTGGATGTCTATGTGGAGAGACATTGCACTGGGATTAATGTTAATTTGCATTCTGTTTCAAACATATAGCGACAATACCTTAAACTTTATATGTGACAAATATATGGTAGAATCACTTAAGTTATATCCACACATTATACAAAACACAGAAACTTATTGATTCCATGAAGCAGACTTTGCCAAAAACAGCAATACTGCTTCCATGGAAGTGTTGGGTGATGTGCATAAAATGTTTTTTTGTTTTTTATGTATATTTTATTATTTTATTTATAAATAATTTGAGAAAATAAATGTATAATATTGATGCACAGAATTGATGTAAGATACAAAAATATAAGTTGCATGTTTCTACTTGTTCCAGAATGTCCATAGAGTTCCATTTTAAGTGCATTAATGTAAACTATGTGGCAAAATATGTTTTCTGTGCTACGCGGCAGAAAAGTACAGAGCTTTTTAAACTGGATTTTTTTTTTGCTATTCTTCTATTATATAATTGTTTTGGAGTCTCTACGTGTCTGACACAGCTATACAGCCACTGATGATCCCACTATGTGTGTGTGTGTTTTATGTGAAGGTTTAAAGTGACTAAATCCTGCATGTGTGTTCTGTCTGCATTAACCAGTGAGACCTTACTGCTCTAATTAACAGCTTTTAGTCATGGCTTCCTGAATTTAGCACAGTCCTGTGAAGTGTTACAGCGACCTCCACATGAGTTCTTCATCATATGGTTTAAGCAAACACTAGCAGCGTGGATGTGTTTTACACATGATAGCAGAATGTAATGGGATTTATGTAGTATGTAGGATTGTAAATTTGCTTGATTGATGGTCAGTAACTCTTAAGTTACATCCATCCAATATTACACAAGACAGAAACTCATTTAAAAGCAGCAAACTTTGCCAAATGCAGCAATTAGTGCTTCTGTGGAAGTGTTTGGTAATTATTTTATTTAAATTTTCTAAATTGAGAAAACAAATAATATGAAGTAAAATACAATAAAACCCACCAGCATTTATGTATGCCATTAAATAAGTGTGGAGACCATTGTTTCTATCAGTAAAATTACTTTAGAAACTTCAAATAATGCACATTTTTGCACAAATTAATGTAATGTATAAAAATACAACATCCAGATGTTTAATATCATAAATTTGTCTCAACTAAATTTCTTGAATATCAAGATTTGATGCCATTAAGCAAACTCTGCCAAATACAGCAATTAGTGCTTCTGTGGTTGTGTTTGAAGAAGTACATTTTATTTTATTTATAAATTCTTTTTAGAAATTAAAATATTGTTAAATAATGTATTTATTTTTCCAAAATGATTAAGCAAAACATATAGTAAAACCCTGCATTTATGTCATGTCATTATAAATAATTTTGGGGATCAAAGAATGAAAAATAAAGAATGATAAAACCAAGTTAATTGCTTGATCAACACAAAATTGGTGTCATTTCGAAGCTTTGAACATATAAGTGCTTTTCAGTTTGCTGAAAACAGACTTGTAACACATTGTACCATATTTCAGTTCACTGCTCAGATTTTCCTCTACATTCATGCAGAAAGGGTGATAAAAATGTACAAATGAAAGTCAACAGCATCGTGTTTTGTGTTAGTGTGTTAAGCATGTGGCAGACGTACAGTATGAGACTCTGCTTCATTTACAGTAAGTGCTCATCATCATCATTGCTTGTTGCACATTTTTGCTCTTTGTCTTCAGTGCTAGTTCCTGGTTATATATCCTCCAAGCGCTTTTCCTCTCTTCTCTTTACGTTCCTGAGCTCATCTTTTTTCCTTCACTTGCTCTGTTCGCAGCTGCGGTGAAATCCTTGCGGTTTTGTCTGGAAGGCGGCATGAATTCTCTCCGATTCTGCCTCTCTCTGTCAGGTCCTTTGTCCTGCCGCAATTATCATAGTGATGGAAATGACAGACACAAAAGAAGGAACATGATTTTCAATAGGCAGCTTTTCAAAGTCTTTGTTCGTTTCTAATGTGACTGAAGACAAAGCAGAAAAGGGGAAAACACAGGAGAGAAAAGGCTTGTTTGTTTTGTAAAATGTTAACATGTGAGATGTATCTTTTGCATTACGGCCATGTTCAGCTGCCATCTCTGTCTCTGGTCCCTTCCAGACAGGCTAAGTTTAGTGCTTTTGTGGAATTTGTAAACAGCAGAAAGTTTCCTCGAGTCTAAACGGATCAGACACACTCCATAGTGTCGGTTTTCTACATCCTTTTTGGGTTGACTGCCAGTTTAAAGGAATGTTCCGGATTCAAACAAACTCTACGGACTTGAGTTTGTGGTATAATGTTGATTACCACACAGATAATCATTTGGACTAGTCCTTTATTTTGCAAACGCAAGCAAAACTTACATTCACAGTAATGCACTTATAATGGAAGTCAATGGGGAAGACAGGAGGCTTTAAAGCAGAAATGTGTGGTGTAAAACCGCTTATATTCATTCTTCTATACTGAATGTATGTTATTTGAGCTTTAAAGTTGCCTAAATCCATCTTTTAGCTGTGAGACTACTGTTGGAAAAGCTTCTAGACATGCATCACCAACCAGCATTAATATTTCTGTAAAGTTACCAGGATTACAAGCTTTACATGGCCATTGCAAAAAGTGAAACATTGGATATAACTTAGCACAGACAGCACTAGTAAATGGTTTTATCTTGTTAACATATGCAAAGTTTAAATCTGGTGGCTAAATTTACCAAAAAGTGTTCGCTCACACAGGTTTTATTAAGAATCTTTTTATTTTTTTATTTTTTACAATTTTCCCCCACCTGGTTACACTTGTGATGTTCCTGGTCAAAAATAACCGATCTACAAAAAATGCTTGTAAATCTCTCATTATGCTATATTATTACCACCAAATATTGGATTCAATCTCTTTATGAAATTGTTTTCTTTAAATAAGCACAGGGTTTGTATTTCTTTTTGGAACTCATTGATCACAGGCCTGATTGATCTGAGCGTAGGTGCCTCAGTTTTTGAGTGAATGTTGACAATATTATCCACAAATAATAGTGCATAATAAGGCCAAAACATGCTAATTAAAAGAAGCTGATAAAAAGATTGAATCCAATATTTGGTGATAATGTAGCATAATGGTGATTTACAAGCAATTTTATAAAAGGTGGGTCATTTTTTTCAGCATAGCACAAGGGTTAAAAAGGTCCCTTGGATTTTCAATTATATTGTAAATGCATGTATTTGTGTTGATAAGGTGACAGTTTTGATTTTCTTTACTTTCATTGTTTTTATTTTTATTTTATAGGCCAAGTGATGACTCAACAACTAATATCCCATTGATCTTTATATGCACTCTCAGAGAACATTTCATTGAACGCAGAAATATACTTTTTGACATGGTCTTTCAGTTTGGCGGTTGATTTATTTCCATGTGCTTTTAATCTATGTGCAAAATCTTACCAAAAAAAAAAAAATACTAAGAGCCCCATTCATTTGTTTCTTGATGACTCTTTCGTCACAGTGATGCAGCACATTTTTGTCCGTGTATTTAGCAGTCAGTGGCTCTGTAGTGAATGACCCTGTGTTTCTACACCTTTTATCAGAGCTCTGCTTTTGTGTTCAGCGAATTTAATCGCTTCGTAATTGGGTGTTTTTTTTTTATATCAAAGTGGAGTGAAATTATAGGCTTGAGGTTGATAAACAGCAGAAAGGGCTGTGAGAGAATCAGCCATGCTTGGCCTGGTGAATACTGAGTCACATTGGCAGAGCAAAATTACCCACAATTCATTGCCTGCTTAGTGAGCTTCTTTGAAATGTCACAATATTTTAATGCAATAGGTGAGAGGAGAAAATATATTTTATCTAGAATAATTGAATATGTTCGTTGTCTGCATGCATGTATATGTCGTAAATTAATAAAATGTCTTGTTAGTTGAGATGATTTTGCTTGTAGCTAATTTTGTAGTTAGAT
The DNA here is from genome assembly GCA_027422415.1 of Schizothorax lantsangensis. Taxonomy (NCBI): domain Eukaryota; kingdom Metazoa; phylum Chordata; class Actinopteri; order Cypriniformes; family Cyprinidae; genus Schizothorax; species Schizothorax lantsangensis. The sequence goes on along the minus strand of JAPDDO010000407.1, from coordinate 342 downwards.
ATATTTCTTCCAACTGCAAAAGGATTAATGTCACAAAGTTTTATTAGTTATATTTCATCTAAAGATCAAAAAATAATCTAAGAAATTTTTTTTTTTTTTGCAGAAGTAAAATTGAGCCTAATTTTACTTTTATTTTAAACCATCTGTTGTGTTATTTTCTTGATCAAAAGAACATTTCCCCTTTAAAGTATCAACCACAACTAATTTTTACTCATTTATATATATCTATATATATATATATATATACAGTCAGGTCCATAAATATTGGCGACATCAACACAATCAAAACTTTTTGGCTCTATACACCACCACAATGGATTTCATATGAAACGAACAAGATGT